>OY282644.1:49526058-49673558 GCA_958299015.1 Tetanocera ferruginea
AAAATAAAATCGCGATTATGTGTTACTCAATGCTTGCCAGACGAATTTCTTGTTGAGAAACGCAGTAAAAGTTTTACTACTAATATATAAACAAAGAGCTATCAACCCTGCATTTATTCATGTTCGCCGAATGCATAATTTTCTATTTACACCGCCTGAACATACAAGATGGCGGATAATGTTCGTTCGCGATTGATGTTCGTCCGGTGTAGACAGTACGCCGGACGACGTTTTTATCGCAATAAATTCTTCGCAATGAATTTTTCGTTCGTTCAGGCGGTCTAAACACACGGTGACGTGTATCACTGTGAAGCAAAATTCGTACTCTTGTTCTCACCTCACTTAAATAAGTGTGACTTGATTCACTGTGGCAACAATTCTTATGTTTGCTGTCACTGAAACGCGGAACGACGCAGTACACACTGACAAGCAAGTAATTTTCCGTATTTTTGTTGTCACTTCTTGTTGAATTTAAGTGATATTTTACTCGCACAAATATTTGAAGTGAGAAAATGCAAGAACCAAAAAGGTTTGTATTAAGAACGTTTAATTTTTGGTCTTGTTTATGAAATAAACTTAAAATACCATAAATGTATTTGGGTTTAGGGTGAAGATAACTACAAGAAAGCAGTTTGAGGCGATGGTTAGTTTTATGGCGAAAAATAAATCCATCGTCAAAGGCCAAAATATTTGGAGAATGGAAAAACGGCTTCCGATGCAAAGTGGCAAGAATTGGCTACTAAATTAAATAGCTTGGGTCCACCTATAACAAAGGATGCAGGATGGCAAAAAGTAAGTAACACAGTCGTACGACGATTTAATTGTACAATTTTAATTGATTTAGGTTTGGAAGGCCTATCTATAAGCTAAATCTAAGGAAGAATCTGGAGCACAACAAGAAAGAGTTAAACTCTACGGTGACGGCCCTTTCCGCTTGGCTCAACTGAACGCCCTAGAAGTATTGCATTTTGAACATACACTCCATCCGGTAACTTCAACGGGTTAGAGGCGTCCCTTAGCCTTAATCTTTTTAATTTTAAATTTTCACCACCATCGCTGTTTTCACTATCAGTATCCGAAAACCAGAACTCGAATGAACTCATGTTTATTTTAATAAATGATACTTAAATAATTGTTTGTTATTTTTTATTTGACTTCAAAATTGACATTGATGCCAAAAAAATATAAAATCAACGCAATGAACACGACCTGTGATTTCATTTCCACATGTTTCTCACGCTCACTTCACACGAGAACCAGAATGTCACAATTCAAGTGACGTGAGACGAGTGTGAGACAATTCACGTAGGTGAGGTGACAACAAGAATCAAGGCAATTGTCAGTTTCAGCTCGTCTTTTCGATCCTCTCGGACTTTTATGCCTAATTGCAACCGAAGCAAAAATCTTATTGCAAGATCTTTGGCTTCAAAAACTCGATTGGGACGAGTCAATCCCTATGCGCCTCGATACCAGTTGGAAAGACTTCAAATGCAATTTGACTCAATTACATTCAATAGCAATTCTACGTTACGTATATACGCATCCAACCTCAAAGTGTCAAATTCATGCCTTCGCTGACGCTTCAGTCAGTGCTTACGGATGTTGTATCTATGTTCTATCGCTCAAAACTAAATCGTTACCGAGGTTTGAGCTCTGTGCAGCGCATTTATTGGCTTAACTCTGGATGCAAGTAAAGTCACTACTAAATTGTGGAATTGAGAATGTGTATTTCTGTACAGATTCAGAAATTTTTTTTATTTATTTATTTAGCTTATAGCTATTTAAATTACGTTGCATTGGATAAAAACTCATCCAAGCTCTCTGACAATATTTGTTGCAAATCGAGTATCCGAAATACAAGAGTGGTCAAATTAAGTTTCTTGGCGACATTGTTTATTGTTATTATTAATTTCGAAATAAGTATAGTAAGATTCATGAATATCTTTAAGCGTACTACATTTTTAATACATATGGGCATCTCCAGTGGCACGGACGCGACATTCGCACGGTTTTAATTACTCGAAAAATAAGAAAGAAACAAAATGAGCCGATATGTATTTAAGTGTTCTAACGCGACGAATGAGTGCTACATTTTATAAAAATATTGGCGAGATTTAGTACAAAGTAATAAGCAATCATTCAATGAAACGGACGCGTCAAAAAATATTGTTATTATTATTATTATTTATTAATCTTATAATTAAAATAACAGAATTAACTTGTATATATACATATATGAAGCACTAGCTGCCAGGGCTATCGGCTCTATAAAAGAAAAGCATATGTTTATACAATTACACAATTATATGATTAATTATGCTAGCTTTAAATTTTATATATTCAACTTAAGGTGTTTTACAAATTTGCACATAATTTCTATGTTTTTTTGTGTAAAGTTGCTAAGTATTTCGTAAGGGTTTAAATTATTAAAAAATCTTATTCTATCATTAGTTAGGGCTGTGCATTCCAATAAGTAATGTCTGACCGAAGCTTCGCCCCCACAAATGTGGCATGTTGGCGGAGGTTCTCCTCGCAGGATGTGTTGGTGTGTGGTGATTGTATGTCCGAGTCGAAGTCTGGAGAAAATCTTTATTTTATTTTTCTCTGTTTCCGTTGAATACAATGCTGGCACAATTACAATACAATTTTCTTTTTTAGATGCATGCAGTGTGTGTATCATATGCATGCGGAGGTCTAAATTTTCAATAGTCGGATCCAAAGTAATGGGAGCTGAGCAAGCATACTTCGCTGCTTTGTCCGCGTATTCATTGCCAGGTATACCGATATGCGCTGGTGTCCAAAAAAGTTTAGTTGAGAATCGTTGTTTATAAGCAGGTCTCTGATTTTGTTAACTGTATTCCATTTGAGTGAAGATGGATTGGCAACTGCTCGAAGTACTGAAAGGGTATCGGTACATAAAAGAGTTTTTTTTGTTTGACAACAAAGCCGTTCTAATTGCTGAGAGAATTGCTGAAGCTTCTACTGTGAAGATTGACGAAAAGCTTGTCAAAGTTTGAAGCAACAAAGTATTACCATTTTCATCAACCACAGCGTATCCTGTGCGTGTGCTATTGATTTTTTAGCCATCTGTGAGCAGCAAGTTGTGCCAGCCTATAGATTTGAATTTTGCTAGTCGCTCGTAGAATAATTGCGAAAGTATTTCAGGTGTGGTTTCAGACTTTTTGTAATCGGAAAGGCTACAGTCGCAGGATGTACTTTCAATTTTCCAGGGTGGATGGTGTATTGTTGACTTCATAGGGAAATATAACACTCCTTTCTCTTTTGCAATCGTGAGAGTTTCGGCGAGTGCTGATATAATCTGAGGGTTTTTTCGATGTTTGCGATTGGTGTATATCCACGTCAATGACTGAGTTTGTAGAAAATAGCACTTTAGGTATGAGTTTCATCTTGATTTCTGTAGTTCTTTCTTCAATGGAGGGTAATCCTATTATGCTAACAGGTTCTGAATGGGTGTGGTACGATATGCAAAAATGCTAGCTCTGGCAGCTTGGTGGTATATTGGTTTTATAATGTTTAAAGTAGTTTTCGGACTTTTTTCATATAGATATAAACCGTAATCTATTTTACTTAACACAAGAGTTCTAGTCAAATATATAAGAGTATTAATATGTACATGGCTTCTTATTCTAGACAGATATGAAATTAAGTTAACCCTGGCAGCAAGAGCTTTTTTAAGATGCATTAAGGGCCGTTTTATTCACTTTTTCTAACTTGAGCTAACTTGGGAAGTTTCAATAACTTTTGTCAACTTGACTTTTTGTATAACTTGCGAAGTTTTGAATTTTAATTTCTCAAGTTGAAAATTGATTTTATTCAGTTTTGTAAATATCAAGCCGACGCTTTTTGAGTAGAAGTTAAGTCAAGTTATAAATATTCAAGTTATGAAAAAATCCCAAGGATATTAATGATATTTGACAGTCACAACTTGAGAAATTAATTTAAAATTTTCTAGTTTCAAATTGAATACAAGAAGCACGGAAATCTGCGAATAAAAATAGTTTGAAACAAATCAAATAATAATCGATTTAAAGGTGAGCAAAAATGGCAATATTTGCAATAATAACTTGGCACAATTCCAGCTTAGTCCTTTCATCAACTTTCAGAAATCGATGCTTGTACACCAATCAATAGATGGATTTCCTGCACAATCTTCACTGCTTCAAAAAAATAGCTTGAACATTAACGAATGCTGTAATTAAAAAGTATCTGGACCTAAAATCGAATCTCGACTTAGCCGATGGCTAAGAACCAAAAACGTCTATAGTGACTCATGGATATAATGTTGCTTTTTGATATCTCCACTCTTCAGGTGGACTGCAATGTCAGTAAATCTATTATTTAATTATTTAATAAATTATTTAATTGTTTAACACATCAATTACTGAACGTTATTTTGGAATGAAGTCAATAACAAGAGGGCTATTCATTAAGCCAAGCCTTCACGGATTGCAATACTCTTTCAAACATTCACTGTGGGGAAAGCCTTACAACTCGTCAGCATGGTTTTTAAATGTCGATTTTTCTACATTGATTACGTCTTGGTAACCAGGTTTACTCTGTTTACACTGAATTAAGTTAGAACTTATAAATATATATATATATGATTGATTCCTGAATATTTTATAAGCGGGATTCAATCGCATTTGTTTGAGTGTCTTATTTAATTCGATTCAGGGGTTTGTCTGATGCATTAATTAAAGAACCCATGCATTCGTTCCTGCAGAACATCTTTCTTTTATAAGACATTTTAAGCGAACAAATTTTGAAATAATTAACTATTTGAAAAACAAATTATATGTTAACTAGGTTCTTTAGCCATTGTATGCCTCTGTTCGGCTACCCGAACAATAAGATTGTATTTTTTACCCAATTTTTTCTGTGACGAAGTAGAGGCGGCACTGCATGTAGTAATGCAATATTATAGAAAATTTTATTGGCTTTCAGAAAAAAGTAAAAGCTGTCTTCCCTAACCCCCTTACGAGCACCAGTGGGGTTTGAAAAATACCTTATGTGATGACCTATGTTCTCTGTGTAAAATGAAACATAATTATAAATAATTTATTCACAAATGCAGTTTATTATTATGAACAAAGGTTAAAATATGTGTAGAATGACCTTTACACTTCTATTTAGTGAAAAAGTACTCTAGCACAGGGATGCCCAGCGCCTAACTCTTTTCACTCTTTCCACTCTGTAAAACAACTTCGATGTGTTCATGATTGTTGTAATTCGACGAATTCAGTTTGAAGTAAAATCATTTCTTCTTATTGTTTTGTTGTTTATTGCATCTTGTTGTTTTTGTGTGTTGAACAATTTAACTTGTGCGCTTGGGTACGGTCAGCATACGTGTTGTTGTTTGTATGTCCTTTTGTTGTTTTGCTTGGGCGCTGCCAGCATTCGTGTTGTTGTTTTTAACATGCTTCACTCTTTCCAAACTTTACAACAACTTCAATATTGCAATGATTGACGTTATTCGCCGAATTAAGTTTTCAGCTTCACCCTTACTTTTTATCACTTTATTGTTGTATTTGCGCACACTGAAGGATTCGTGTTTTTGTTTTGTGTGTTCAATATTTAGAACTTTCGCGCTGGCGCAGATATAGGTTTTATGCGCGTTGTTGTTTTTATGTGTTTTTGTTGTTATAAATATTATTGTGCCACGAATCCAAAGATTTATTGTTGTTGTTGGCTTTTTGCTGTCATTATTATTGCACTCTTCAACTAATTTTTCTGGGCATCACTGCTCTAGCAGACGTGCAAACATGACTGTTCGAGTAGTCGAACAATTGCAGTTCGTCACAGAAAACGCGCAATAATGATTGTTCATCTAGTTGAACAGTGGCGGTTGGGGACAATTAAATTTTGAATGCCAACGAACATTTAACCGTTAGATTTCAATGGGGACATGTTTATTTCCGTTTTGTTTTATTGCTTTTGTGAATCAACTGTGGAACTTCAACTGAGTTTACCCGCTCATATCGATCATACGTATACAACGAATACGGGGAGGTCAGCCTTGTCAAGCCACGGTGGAGCAATCTTAACAACAAACTATAATTTTTTCATGAACAGGGTCGATATCCATGATAATATTTTTTTTAAACTACCGTGTGTCGATTCGTTGGTGAATGGTGAAGAGCCAGAAATTTCACAGCTGTAATTTCATGTTAACATTTGCCCACGAACATTTCATTGCTTACGCCTGATGAAATGGAGTACGGAGATATCGCGATGGTATCAATATCTGACCGGATTTTCCGGACATTTTTGCGACCGGATTCCTAGTGTTTCCGGCAAAAAAACACAAAGTTACTGTGCAGTCTGATAAAGATTTGAATTTCCGCCAATCGCTATTGTTCGACTACTCCAACACCCCTCCTGGCGAAATATCACAGGTAGAAACATTTTAACCATAGATTAGAGTAAATTGCGTCCTAATGATTCTAGAAAAGTAATTCCCAACTGTAGGTACGACCGTTTCAAAACTCGGCGTATTCTGCATCATACAGTTTTGCATAAAAATCCACTCTCTAGTCATAACAGCTACAATTTGTTTAACTCGCACATACATACGAAACTGTTTGTGATTGAAACAAAAAACAAAAGTTTTACCAAATATCCCAAGTTAGAACTCATAACTGCTCATATTTTTGGAAGTTAAGAAATCACAAGTTGACTCCAGCTATCGATAAATCAGCTATGTATAAACTTTAATTTCTAAAGTTATGTTTGACAACTTGAAGTGAATAAAATGAATAAAGTTGGAAAAGCCGAAAAATCCCAAAGTTATTCTTAAATCTTAAGTTATAAAAGTGAATAAAACGGCAATAAGTGGTCTTTCCATAAGTAGTTACAAGAAAATTTGAGTCCTAAAATTTGTAGTTTTTTTACATTTTCAACTTCAAAGTTATTTATTTTTATTGTGTGAAGAAGATTGTCACATTTTCTTTTTTTGCAGATTTGAAATTTGCTTGTTTTTTTATTCGCGCCCGATTTTTCGGACCATTCAAATATATTATACAGTAGTGCTTCTAGGATTCTGTTAGTATCAAAATTATAATTTTGTTTACATAAAATATACAAGTCGTCAGCATATAAGCAGTGATCGACATAGTTGGTTTTTGATATAATTTTACTGATTTCGTTGAATGCTACAGAAAAAAGGATGACAGACAACGGAGATCCTTATGGGATTCCATTATTGAACGGAAATGGTTTCGAAAGGGTATTCTTTATTCGTACTTTGAATTTTCTATTTGAAAGAAATGATTTTACATAGTTGTAAATTTTCGGTCCGATTCCCCAGGATTTAAGACAGTCGAGTATGACATGTGGGTCAATACGGTCGAAAGCTTTTTCGAAGTCTAAGGAAAGTATAGAAACATGTTTTTTGCTGAGAGGGCTTCAGAAAAAAGAAATCGATGTGTAAAAGAGCGTCTGCACATCCCCTGTTTGACCTAAAAGCAACCTGATTAACAAAAATCAAGTTATTGGTTTCTGTGAACCAAGAGATTCTGTTTGCGATTATTCTGTCTAGAATTTTGGATAAACATGATAATAATGAGATAGGACGGTAGAATTTGCGCTTGGTATTTCTTTTGTTGCGACTTTCCAGTCTTGAGGAATTATTCCCGTTTCAAAGATAATGTTATATAAATTCAACAATCTATTTTTTCCAAGCGGTGATAGATACTTGATCATTTTATATGAGATTCTATCATATCCAGGAGTTTTTCCTTTGACCTTGCATATCTGGAGTTCCATTGAGGATATCTTATCTTCTATTTTATTTGCGGATTGATTGTTTGTTGTAAAAAAGGGGTTTCTGTTGTTAACTAATTTTTTTAAAGTGTTATATTGGTTAGAGAAGTTGCTGTCTAATGAATATTTTGACCACTCGTTGGCTATGTGATTTGCAATGTCTGTTGGTTCTGTTATTGCTATATTGTTATGATGAATGACCGTTATTTGTTGAGATGGGTTTCTATTTGAAAGTCGGTTTATCTTATTCCACAGTTCAGATATTGATGAATCTCTGTTGAAAGAGCCAGTGAAATTTTTAAAACTAATTGCTTTTTGTTTTTTCATTTCTTTTCTGAATTTGGCATTGTTTTGTTTTAAAGCAATTAAATTTTCATTTATGGGGTTATTTTTAAAAGCATACCAGGTAACCATTTTATCTTTTCTTAGTTTTGATAATTCTTTATTCCACCAAGGGACGTTATGAGTTCTTGTTGTACGGCTTTGAGGACTATAGAGATATGCTGCAACACGAATTGCTCTTACTATTGAGGCTGCTCTTTATTACTGTGGTTAGCGGGACGTCTGAGCATGAGTTCAGAATCTGTTTTTATCGAAAAGTTTTTCCAATCAGCAAAGTCAAGGAGAAATTTTGGTGGATATTTGTTTGATATGGATGGGTTTTGTGAATATGAAATATGTAATATAATGGGAAAATGATCGCTATTATGAAGATCGGATAAGACCTTCTTTGATGTAATAGGGAAGAGGGTTGGGGAGCAGCAGGAAAAGTCTATATGGGTGAAGGTTCTATGGGTGGAGAAATGAGTCGGCCGGCCATCATTCAATATGCAAAGATCAGATTGGATAAGGGCGCTTTCAACAGTGTTTCCTCGATTATTATTGTATTAGGAACCCCATAGTGTGTTCTAACTATTGAAGTCACTTAACACAAGCAGTGGTGTGTTTATAGAAAGGAATATATGTGTTAAATCCCTAGAGTTAAACGATTGAGTGGGAGGAATGTAAAAAGAAATAACTGTGAATTTTATTTTTAATTGAATTTCGATAGCGATTAATTGAAAACTAGAATTTATATTAAGTAGATTATGTGGAATATTACTTTTAATAAAGCCCTGTCTGGCTGAATTATTTTGTGGGGAATTAAAGAAGTAGCCTTCGTAGTTTTTTGGTGGTATTGGGTTAAAAAGATATTTGCAGTGTGTTTCTTGTAGTGATATAAAATCCGGATTGAGCTCTTTTTGTAGGAGCTGGAAGTCATTTATATTGTTCATGAAACCTTTGATGTTCCAGTGCAATATTTTAAAATCCATTGGGAATTGAAATATGACTCTTCACTTTTATAAATGAAAATTTATAAAAGGAGAAATTTTGTTGTAAAGATCATAATCTTGTAGTTAAATTTAATTTGCAATTTAATAGAAATGATGATTTATTCATTGTCGTCGGGGGTATATTGAGTTGTATTGATTAATGTTTGTGTTAAGTTTGAGAAAGGTGACATGTTATTGTTTGGTATTATGGAAATTTGTTGTATCTTCAGTGTCTTCGTGAGAGGAGTGATCAAGAGTACTTTTGGTGTTTTCATTGTTTTCTTTGTTGGATTTGTCGTTGTCGGTGTGTGTCAAAGTTTGTTGTACATTAGAATTTGTATATGTTGATGGCACTGTTTCAGTTGTGTTTGTTACGTTTTTTTGAGAGCTTGTAATGGTTCTCTTTGAAGTAGAATTGGTTGGTGGCTGAGGTGTGATGGTGTTCTTAGTTATTTCTGGTTCTGGCGTATTATGTATAATTCTAACTGTTTTTGCATAAGAAATTTCACGTGGTGGGACGGGAGTGGAGTTTTTTCTTTCTACTTACGAAGGGCCTGGCCCATAGTACATTTTTCTGGTGTTTTAATTTTTAGTATTTCTTTGGTTTTTATACATCTTGGGCAGTTTTTATCTGATGCTGGGTGGTCGCCTGAACAATTGGCGCAAAGGATACGAGTGCATTCTTCGGGATTATGTGGAGGTAGATTGCAGTCGCAACATGTGGGATTATTTGTGCATCTTTTTTGTGTATGTCCAAGCCGTTGGCAACTTTTGCAACGCATCGGATTTGGAATATAAGGTTGCACTTTGACTTTATACCAGCCGACATCTACCGAGGAAGGCAATTTGAAAAGATCAAAAGTCAACACTATTTGACCACTAAATGTTGGTTTTCCATCGTTTAGACGGGTAAACTTATAAACAGATGTTACACCTTGGGTTTTCATTTCGTCAATTATTTATTTTTCCGAAACATGAGACAAACACGGGGCGTATATTACTCCCTTAACAGAGTTAAGACTCTGATGAAGTTCAACATTGATCGGGCACATGTTTGATAAAGTTTTTGTTTTTAAGAATTTTTCAGCTGCGCGAGTACTACGTATCAGTAAGAGTAGGCTTCCATCTCTTAGTTGGGATATTGAATCAATTTCGGTAGAAATTGCTTCGAGACCTTTTTTACTAGCGAAGGGGCTAAGTTTGGTAAGGGTAGCATTATTGTCACCCGATGTTATGATTAAATATTTTGGGTTATTGGTTGGGGAATTCCTAGCAGGAAGAGCAGGGAAAGGTTCACCTCTATTTTCTGATTTTTTTCTTTTTGTTGGCACATCACTATAATCAGTCAAAAGATTAAATCTATTTGACATTCTGTCCGGTGGCCCAGGGGCCATGTTTTAATTTAAAATGTTTTTACGCTTTTTGAGAAAAGAAAAACACAACACACTTGTGTTAACTGAAGGGAAACAGCATTAAATAAGTGTAGAGACAAAATTAAGAATTAGTAACTTTCTAACACACGTCTGATCGCTACGAATGATAGTCGGTGACTGGCGACAAAAAATAGAAGTTTTTTTAAGCTCGTATAGAAATATGCAAAATTTAGCTAATTTTGAGAACTTTTTTTTTATACAGAATATACATTTTAATGGAGGTCAAAGGATAACTATTCTTCGTAGACTTATGAAATATAAGAATTATCTCTTATATTTTTTTTTAAATAGATATAGCACGAATACGGACGCGACATCATGGACGCGACAAATTTTTTCACAGTAGTAAAATACAGTAAAGATGTTCATTATAAATTTTAATAAAAATACATCATAATAAGTTGAATTCAAGTTACATAGCAGTAATACTAACCAAAATAAAAAAAAAATAAAGTTAAAAGCTGTTAGAGTGCTTTATTTTAATGTTTTTCTTCACTTTTGGTGGACCTGTTTTGGGAGATGCCCATATATAATCAACACTAAAGATTTTTTTTAGCATAGGAGAAAATAATAGAAAATTTTTCGTTTTTCAACGAAACGAAATTTGACTTGATAAATTTTTAACGTTATTTAAAAAACGAAATAATTTTGATAATTCATTTTTCTGCCTCAACGAAACGAAAAAATTTTGTTGATTTCGTTGTGCATGTTTGGTTTAAATATAATTATTCACCCCTATCACGAAGGTTGAGCGTCGACTTTAGTGACTGTCGACATTTTTGTCGAGTCGACTTAAAAGAGCGATCAGCGAACTAGGTCGATGTGACTTTTGCAGTAATCGATTTTTTCTGACGGAAATTACTATTGTGAATGAAAAAATATATATTTGGTGACAGTTTGTAAAAATTTTAAAAACAAATTTTTTAAAATTTGTAATAACAACAAAAAAGGACTTGTAGGATTTGTAATAACAACAAAATGAGTTTCTATGCATAAATCGATCACTTTGTTGCGTTGGGTGGCGACAATTTGTCTAATTTGGCCGAGTGTTAAGTGTTGGACAACAACCATAAAGGCATTCTTAATTGTCGCCAAGCAACATAGTGATTGATTAGTGCATAGAAACTTATTCGTCATTTCATTCATTTTGCTCTTCACGACCGCCAGCGTTTTCCAACACGAAGAAGTCGTGTTTAAAAAATTGTATGCATTTTTGCACTCATGAAGACCTGACAACAACGAATGTTGGTGAATGACACGAACATTTTAAAGCCAACACATGTTTGAGACGGGATCACATCGAACCGTTGAGATCGATCTTAGTTTGTTCATGAAGAATTTATGAAGGATGGTCGAGAGCATGCCAACTCGGCCGCACACAAAAATGAAATTAAAATAAAATTGTGTGTTGTTTGCTTCTAATAGTGTTTATTTTCATTTTCGTTTGAGATTTTTGTTTTATGAGTGAAATTTTCTGAACCCGGGTTTATTCGCAGCAAGGAAAAAAATGTTAATTGCAGTCTGTAGCAGCGATCACCAGGGCCTAACTCTTTCCACTTCAGAGCTTCAGACTACGAGAACGAGATAGGCCAAAAATAAATAAAATGTATGAAAAAAACAGAAAAAGCGGGATTTCTAAGGGGGATGGTATTTTTGAGACGCGTAGATAGAGGTGTCGCACTATGCCAAAATGTTGCACCAAAATATATGAAAAAAACTAAAAGCGGGATATCTCGAAAACGGAGCGAGATAGGCCAAAAATAACCACTTTTTACGGATTTCTGAGGGGGATGGTATTTTCGAGACGCGTAAATAGAGGGGTCGCCCTATGCCAAAATGTTGCACCAAAATATATGAAAAAACAGAAAAAGCGGAATATCTCGAAAACGGGCCAAAAGCGAGATAGGCCAAAAATAACAACTTTTTATGTGTTTCTAAGGTGGATTGTATTATCGAGACGCGAAGATAGAGAGCGAAGATAGAGAGCACTATATTAAAATATTGCACCAAAAATATTTAAAAAAAAAAATTTTAAAAACGGGATAGGCCAAAAATAACCAGTTTACCTAGAGTTAAAAAAACTATGCAAAGCAGCAGAAAACACTCGAGCTTCCAGCACACACTTTGCACACAAACAAAACGCTAGGAAAACAAAAATAAAATTCCTCTCGAGCTCGAGTACAGCAGCAAACACTCGAGCTTCCAGCGAATCATTCGAATGTCAGCATTGTCTGGATGCTGCCTTTGTATCGTTTCGCAGTCGTCACACACTGCGCTAAGCACCAATCGTTGTTTACGAACTCGAGTGGTATGCATGCATTTTTTTTTTGTGCGATTGTGGCTGACGACGATTGTTATTGAACGACGACTGATGAAATGACGAATGGTCTCATGTAGTTCTCCGGTACACACATCAGAATATTAACACCTTGCAAGAACCAGTAGCACCTTTACTATAACAGAAAAGGATTCTCTAGCCTTAACGCAATGATTGTGAGACATTATATAATATATAATAAATATAATTCAGTTCATTCAAAGGCTCGAAACGTAGTGGAGAGGACCATTGGAGTATTGAAAAACAGATTTCGGTGTTTACTATCTGCTCGGCAGTTACACTATTCTCCAGCAAAGGCAACAAAAATAGTGAATATTTGTGCTGCATTGCACAACATTTTTCTGTACTATAATGCCCCTGATGTCGCGGAAATTCAACTCGAGGAGAGTGAACCCATTATTTCAAGTGTTGACGATTCAACCCGTTCTAACAGCAATACAGTGGCAGTTGATATAAGGAATCAAATAAAAAATGCAATACATGTTTAATAAAAAAAGTTGTATTTACATAGACACATGTATTACAAAATAATTATTCAAGCACTCATTTAATTTTTACTATGAAAAGTTAAAAAACAAAAATGTCAAACTCCCCATGAGTTTAAGAGAACTGGTTCTTAAAAACTTATGAAGAGAGAAACAACAAATTAACACAGCCTTATGCTGCCTATATGTTGATTACGCCTGGTCGAAAAAAATTTTTGATAAACTCGTTCTTAAATATTTCTTGGATCATTGTAGTACCCTCCACAAACGATTTCGTTTTGTGTCAACCTCTGGAATTTTTGTAAAATCTTCCCTTTTTCCCTTTGGGAAAGTTGTTTGTTTTTCGGAATTTTTTATTCTGATAGTAATCATTTTTGCAGCTTTATTTTTGGCTGAGAAACGAATAACTTGCCCATACAAGTGATTTGTTTGAAAAACGGAATATTTTTGCAAAAATTCCAGGCAGCTTACAGGTTAACACATCACGAAATCGTTTTGTCGAGGGTTCTAAATGGCCCAAGTAATATTTTAGACAGAGTTTATCGAAAACTTTTTTATGGAGACTGACCCGGCCTAATGTGTGTATGGCACATCGAGAGATCTTAATATGCATTTTTTTCAGCTTGATGTCTCTTCTTCCACTCAAATTTTTCCTTGGTCAATTTTAGGTTTTCTTCTTCTAATTTGAAACGCTTTCGATTATAACGTTCTGACACCTTCTAATGGTTTTCTATATTTTTAAGGCTCTGCCTGACTTCAGTATATAAATTCCTCTAAATGTTAATCTGCTCCACCAAAAGCTCAGCCTGATCCTTTGCCGATCTTTTCTTGGCTTTTCCATTTGTCGCAACAGTTTCGTTGCCATTTTCAGATGCTTCCTCAGCTGTACATATAGGAAGTGCTTGTGCGGACGTTGATGGCACTGGCTCAGGACCATAGCGTCATTGAAGCACATGATATTGGCGACAACTGCTTCCATCCAACGCAGAAAACCTTTTTTGATTAAAAGGCCCTCCTCCAGTAGCATGCGACTCACGTTTGTTATGGGAGATGTTTTTTGGAACTTATCCTTTTAAATCGATCAAAACCTATAATTAATCAATCTTAACTTACAGCAAGCCTTGTAAATATGTTTCATACCTTTTGCCAGCCATCACCGTCATGTATTGGGGGACCTAAGCTATTGAGCTTCGTAGCAAGTGAGTTCCACTCTTTCTTTACGTCCAATTTTGCTAATCCTTTATTGAAACTTCTTGCAAAAGCCACATTACGCTCCATATGGTCTACCAAGGCTTCAAATTGATTAATATTTGTTATTTTCATTTCTATTATATTTTCTTTTATTAATTATTGTATATTTCTTTATTTTTTTATTTATTATTAGTCTTTAATGCTTACTCTCGATGAAAAAATGCCCTCGACAAACATTTAGAATTCTCGATATTCGACTTCAACGATGTGACAATTGTAATAGATTGTTCACTCAAATAACAAGCTCGGCGAGGGTGATTCGACTTTGTCACTGTCGAGTATTTTTTTGTCGACTTCGACAACAGTGATAGGGGTGAATATTTTAAATAAAGTATACAATATGGGTACCAAAAATTTTATTTTTTTAGAGTTAACATTTTGTATTCAAATTTAACGGGAAATGTAATTATTTTATAGGGCTGCCATACAAAAGAGGTCACCCTCTACCACATCCCTGTATCACATATCCAAAGCTTTGACACCTGGGGACCTTTCCTTGTCAGTCAACATCGTCGTAGAGCTCGTACAGTTCGTGGTTCATTCGAATGCGATAGTCGTCACCAACTCGAACAGGACCAAAAATTTTGCGAAGAACTTTCCTCTCGAGCACCCAAGAGCGGCTGTGTCTGTTTGCGATACCACCCATGCCTCAGCGTCAAAGAGAAGCACAGGTGTGATGAACATCTTGTAGAGTGTTATTTTTGTCGAGCAAGAGAGGCCTATGGAACCTAATTGTCTTACTTAGCCCGTAGTAGCACCTATTAGCAATTGTTATTCTTCGCTTAATCTCCAGGCTGAACATTGTTGCTGCTGTTTACGGCGGTGCCAAGGTATGTGAACTCGTTGACAACTTCACAGTTATATGTGCCTGATGTAACATGGTAGCCTAGACGCCGCGCTTCCCCATTTACTTACTACGATGGCGCTTACAACAGTTGGTCGGTTTTGGCCTGGTCTAAGAATTTGCGCCAGCCTCTTTTGTCGTGCGCTTGCTGGCGCCAGTTGGAAACTCCAAGCGTGGTCAGGTTATCCAATGCCTGGTCTTTCCAACGGAGACGCGGTCTTTCTCGTCTGCGTTGGCCACCGCTGGGTACCGAATGCGAATACGCTTGACTATATCGATGTCGTCATATAGCTCATACAACTCGTGGTTCCATCGTATTCGGTACTCGCCATTGACGCAGATTGGACCATAGATCTTGCGAAGGATTTTTCTCTCGAACGCTCCCAAAGTCCTTTCATCAGAGCTGCTCAACGTCCAGGTTTGTGATGCGTATAGTAGAACGGGCATGATTATTGACTTATAGAGCGTCAGTTTTGTTCGTCGAGAGAGAGCTCTCTTCTCAATTGCCTACTGAGCCCAAAGTAACACCTGTTTGCAAGAGTTATCCTTCGTTTAATCTCAATACTGATATCGTTGGAGGAGTCAATGCTGGATCCCATGTAAACAAAGTCCTTCACTACCTCAAAGGAGGTGTTGTCAACAGTGACGTGGTTTCCAAGACGCTGGGACTGTTTGTTTGTTGACACAAGATACTTCGTTTTATCTGCGTTCACTGCAAGACCCATTCGACTCGACTCTTTTTCTAGCCTGGAGAATGCTGCACTGACTTCGCGCGTATTTTGGCCAATGATGTCAATATCATCAGCATACGCCAGCAGCATAACGCTCTTGTAAAATTGTGCTGCTGCGTCTCAGGTCAGCAGCTCGGATGATCTTCTCCATGACTATATTAAAGAAGTCGCACGATAAGGAATTACCTTGTCTGAAACCCCGCTTGGTATCGAACGGAAGAGAGAGGTTATTCCCGATTTTCACTGCGCTGCTGGTGTTGTACAGTGTCATCCTGCAAAGACGTATTAGCTTCGCAGGAATACCAAATTCAGACTTGATGGAGTATAGGTGACTCCTTATTGGACTGTCGAAGGCGGCCTTGAAATCGACAAAGAGATGGTGCGTGTCGATTTGTTTTTCGAGGGTCTTTTCCAAGATTTGTCGGAGCGTGAAGATCTGGTCAATGGTGGACTTTCCAGGTCTAAAGCCACGCTTATAAGGTCCAATCAGTTGGTTGACGATGGGCTTCAGTCTTTCACACAATACGCTCGACAGGACCTTATATGCGATATTTAGAAGGCTAATCCCAGGGTAGATGGCGCAAATGGTGGGATCGCCTTTCTTGTGGATTGGGCAGAGCACACTGAGGTTCCAATCATCTGGAATGCATTATTCCGACCATATACTGCATAGAAGTCTGTGAATGGATTTAAACAGAGTTTCGCCACCGGTCTTAAACAGCTCAGCCGGTAGACCATCGGCTCCTGCGGCTTTGTTGTTTTTAAGCCGAGCTATAGCTGTTAAGACCTCGTTATAGTCGGGCAGCGGAACTTCAACGCTGTCATCCATAATTGGGGTTTCCGGGATATCATCTCCACTGGCGGGATTGTTGTCAGCGTCGCCATTTAAAAGACTAGAGAAGTGTTCCCTCCATAGCATCAGTGTACTCTAGATATCTGTCACTAGATTCCCATTCTCATCCTTGCAGGAAGAGGCTCCGGTCTTAAAACCATCAGCCAGTCGTCTTATTTTTTCGAGTCTCATTCCTGTCGCCATGCATCTCAATTTTCTCGCACTCACGCATTTCCGCCTCTCGTTTCTTTTGCTTGAAAATGCGTCTCTCTTCCCTCCTCTTCTCTCTATATCGCTCCATAACAGCACGCGTTACAACCGACTGCAGGGTGGCTTTGTAGGCGATGTCCTTCTCTGCAGTGGCGTCGCGACACTCCTGGTCATGCCACTGGTTTCGGGGAGGGCGGTGGTAGCCTATCACCTCTTCGGCAGCCGTACGCATAGAGTGGGATATGTGCGTCCACTGTCCGCATATATCGTCGATCGGAGGAGTGCTTTCTTGAAGCAGGAGTGAGAGTCGAGTAGCGAAGGCTTCGGCCGTCCGTTTTGACTGCAGCTTATCGACGTCTAGCTTTCTTTGTGTAGGATTGCGAGCATTCTTAGCTGCACACAGACGTGTGCGGATCTTGGCTGCGACAAGATAATGATCCGAGTCTATGTTAGCACCACGGATCGTGCGTACGTCTAGTACACTGGAAGAGTGCCTTCCGTCAATCAAAACGTGATCAATTTGGTTGCATGTTTTTTGATCAGGGGACAGCCAAGTGGCCTTATGAATATTGAGATGCTTGAATCTAGTGCTACTAACGACCATGTTTCGTGCTGCGGCGAAGTCAATCAACCTCATTCCGTTATCGGATGTGTTGTCGTGGAGGCTGAACTTTCCGACTGTTGGGCCAAATATGTTTTCCTTACCCACCTTGGCGTTGAAGTCACCAATCACGATTTGTATATCATGACGGGGGCAGCGCTCGTATGCGTCTTCAAGGCGCTCGTAAAAACTCTCTTTGGTCTCGTCATCTTTTTCTTCTGTCGGAGCGTGCGTACATATTAGGCTTATGTTAAAAAAATTTTGCCTTGAAGCGGATTATGGCAAGTCGTTCGTTCACAGGAGTGAATCGCAGGACATGATTCCGTATTCTCTTGCCAACTACAAATCCGCATCCAAACTCGTGCTTCTCCGCATGGCCGCTGTAGTAGATATCACAGGATGCTTGCCGTAAGCAACCCTGTCCCTTCCATCGCATTTCTTGGATTGCAGTGATATCAGAATTATATCTTTCCAAGATATCAATCAGTTGGATAAAGGCACCATCCCAATTTAGGGTTCCATCGCATTTCTTGGATTGCAGTGATATCAGAATTATATCTTTCCAAGATATCAATCAGTTGGATAGAGGCACCATCCCAATTTAGGGTTCGGACATTCCAGGTGCATATCCGTAAATCATTATCAGTTTTTCGTTTGCGGTTGTCGTCATCAGATTTGTGGATCATTCTTTTATTTATTCTTAAACTTTTCATTGAAATGGTTTTATTACATGATGGTCTTCAAACCCAACGCACAACCTTTGCTTGATGGCCAAAGGAAGCCCGCCGCTCAGATTCGCCGCCAAATTTAATCGGGAGATAGTTCTTTGACGTTTCCAGGAGACACCACGCGTAGGTTTGAGTCGACTTGAGACGATTTCGACATGGATAATGCTGGCCTCGCCAAGTTGAGGCAGTCAGACACGTTGCCATGTGAAGATCGCCCCCTTATCTCCCCATTTGCGAACACATACTTTGTTCTGCCCTCATTCGCCGTCAACCCCACTCTGGCTGATTCCTTTCGATAGCGGCGAAAGCAGCAGTTACATCTCTGTTGGTTCGGCCGATAATATCCTTTATGGATCTCCTCAAATTCATGATTTATTTTGATAAAAAAACATATTATTCATCATATTTAAGGCATTTATATTTTATGGTAATAAGCGTATTTATTTTAAAAATAAAACAATTGAAAATTTCGAGTTGTCGATTTGATGGAGCTGTTCTATCATCTGTTGATACAGTGAACCAAAAAAAAATTGTACAGTATGCTTACTTTTGTTTATGTTGCATTTTCTCTGAAAATATGTACACTAACGATATAAAATAACATTGTAAAATATTCTTTATTTTATTCACTTTTCGAATAACTTCATCTAAAATGTACTGTTACTAAAAAAAATGAAGAAAATCAAGAAGGGCACTTGTCATGAAGCCAAAAAAAAATTGTGTGGTGGTCTTTAGCAGTAATAACGGTTTGTAACCTTTTTGGCATTGATAGAAACAAACTAAGTGTGATGTCAGGGGTTATTGACGCCCATGTTTTGGAGTACATTTTTAAGCCATTTGGTTTTTACGGTTTTTTTTTTTTTTTGTTTTTTTTAAATGAGCCCACAAATGCTCGATCGGGACTTTGGAGTGTATGAGGTAGCATTTTTTGAAGTTGTACAGGAGCCATTCTTTAACCAAAAGCGAGTAATGCTTTGGATCGTTTTCGTGAACAAAGCTAAACTATCAGAAATTTCCAATTTTGCGATTGTTTGTAGCAAATTTTACCTTAAAATATTTATATAATCAAATTTATTCATCATGCCTTCAACCAGTGTTGGGCAAAATTCAATTGTTTTTACAATTAATGATTACAATTAATTAATTGTTAATTGTGTGCCCAGCAATTAGCAATTAATCAATTGTTAATTGCAACTTTTGCAATTAACAATTAATCAATTGTTAATTGCAACTTTTGCAATTGACAATTAATCAATTGTTAATTGCAACTTTTGCAATTAACAATTAATTAATTGTTAATTGCGACTTCTACAATTAGCAATTAATTAATTGTTAATTGCAATAATTAATTAGACTAAAAAACTAACAATTAAATTGCAGAAAAATTAAGTATCTTTTTTTAATTATGATTCTATGGCCAATCGGATGCAGTGGGATTATCTGAGGTCACAGGTGGGTCATTGGCACTTTAATGGGTTCCATGGAACATTTGGACATAATTGGATGATTCTTTGGTCAATCGGATTTAGTGGGATTATCTGAGGTGTCAGGTGGGTCATTGGCACTTTTATGGGTTCCATGGAACATTTGGACATAATTGGATGATTCTTTGGCCAATCGGAATAGTGGGATTATCTGAGGTCACAGGTGGGTCATTGGCACTTTAATGGGTTCCATGGAACACTTGGACTCTAATGGATGATTCTCTGGCCAATCGGATGCAGTGGGATTATCTCACAGGTGGGTCATTGGCACTTTTATGGGTTCCATGGAACATTTGGACCAAAATGGATGATTCTATGGCCAATCGGATGCAGTGGGATTATCTGAGTTCATAGGTGGGTCATTGGCACTTTTATGGGTTCCATGGAACATTTGGACCAAAATGGATGATTCTATGGCCAATCGGATACAGTGGGATTATCTGAGGTCATAGGTGGGTCATTGGCACTTTTATGGGTTCCATGGAACATTTGGACATAATTGGATGATTCTTTGGCCAATCGGATGCAGTGGGATTATCTGAGGTGTCAGGTGGGTCATTGGCAATTTTATGGGTTCCATGGAACATTTGGACATAATTGGATGATTCTTTGGCCAATCGGATGCAGTGGGATTATCTGAGGTCACAGGTGGGTCATTGGCACTTTAATGGGTTCCATGGAACACTTGGACCAAAATGGATGGTTCTCTGGCCAATCGGATGCAGTGGGATTATCAGAGGTCATAGGTGGGTCATTGGCACTTTTATGGGTTCCATGGAACATTTGGACATAATTGGATGATTCTTTGGCCAATCGGATGCAGTGGGATTATCTCTGGCCACAGGTGGTTCATTGGCATTTTTATGGGTTCCATGGAACATTTGGACATAATTGGATGATTCTTTGGCCAATCGGATGCAGTGGGATAATCTGTGGTCACAGGTGGTTCATTGGCACTTTTATGGGTTCCATGGAACATTTGGACATAATTGGATGATTCTATGGCCAATCGGATGCAATGGGATTATCTGAGGTCATAGACGGGTCATTAGAACTTTAATGGGTTCCATGGAACATTTGGACATAATTGGATGATTCTTTGGCCAATCGGATGCAGTGGGATTATCTGAGGTCACAGGTATGTCATTGGCACTTTAATGGGTTCCATGGAACATTTGGACCAAAATCGATGATTCTATGGCCAATCGGATGCAGTGGGATTATCTGAGGTCGCAGGTGGGTCATTGAAACTTTTATGGGTTCCATGGAACATTTGGACCAAAATGGCCATGTCCATGGCCATAGAATCATCCATTTTGGTCCAAATGTTCCTTGGAAGCCATAAAAGTTCCAATGACCCGTCTATGACCTAAGATAATCCCATTGCATCCGATTGGCCATAGAATCACCCATTTTGGTCCAAATGTTCCATGGAACCCATTAAAGTTCTAATGACCCGTCTATGACCTCAGATAATCCCATTGCATCCGATTGGCCATAGAATCATTCAACTATGTCCAAATGTTCCATGGAACCCATAAAAGTGCCAATGAACCACCTGTGACCACAGATAATCCCACTGCATCCGATTGGCCATAGAATCATCCATTTTGGTCCAAATGTTCCATGGAACCCATTAAACCACCTGTGACCTCTGATAATCCCACTGCATCCGATTGGCCATAGAATCATCCAATTGTGTCCAAATGTTCCATGGAACCCATAAAAGTGCCAATGACCCACCTATGACCTCAGATAATCCCACTGCATCCGATTGGCCATAGAATCATCCAATTATGTCCAAATGTTCCATGGAAACCATAAATGTGCCAATGAACCACCTGTGACCTCAGATAATCCCACTGCATCCGATTGGCCAGAGGATCATCCATTTTGGTCCAAGTGTTCCATGGAACCCATTAAAGTGCCAATGACCCACCTGTGACCTCAGATAATCCCACTGCATCCGATTGGCCATAGAATCATCCAATTATGTCCAAATGTTCCATGGAACCCATAAAAGTGCCAATGAACCACCTGTGACCTCAGATAATCCCACTGCATCCGATTGGCCATAGAATCATCCAATTATGTCCAAGTGTTCCATGGAACCCATTAAAGTGCCAATGACGCACCTGTGACCTCAGATAATCCCACTGCATCCGATTGTCCATAGAATCATCCAATTATGTCCAAATGTTCCATGGAACCCATAAAAGTGCCAATGAACCACCTGTGACCACAGATAATCCCACTGCATCCGATTGGCCAAAGAATCATCCAATTATGTCCAAATGTTCCATGGAACCCATAAAAGTGCCAATGACGCACCTGTGACCTCAGATAATCCCACTGCATCCGATTGGCCATAGAATCATCCAATTATGTCCAAATGTTCCATGGAACCCATAAAAGTGCCAATGAACCACCTGTGACCACAGATAATCCCACTGCATCCGATTGGCCAAAGAATCATCCAATTATGTCCAAATGTTCCATGGAACCCATAAAAATGCCCATGAACCACCTGTGACCTCAGATAATCCCACTGCATCCGATTGGCCATTGAATCATCCAATTATGTCCAAATGTTCCATGGAACCCATTAAAGTGCCAATGACCCACCTGTGACATCAGATAATCCCACTGCATCCGATTGGCCAGAGAATCATCCATTTTGGTCCAAATGCACCTTTAATTGTACCTTTAAATTAAAAAAGTTAATTGCCAACGATTTAATTGTATTTTGCAATTACTTCAGGTTAGTCTAAATAAATTAATTGCAGAGTACAATTAATGATTAATTGCAATTGATATTAATTGCAATTAAATCAATTGCAATTAATTGCAATTGATATTAATTGCAAATAAATCAATTGCAATTAATTGTAATTGATATTAATTGCAATTAAATCAATTGCAATTAAATCAATTGCAAATAATTGCAATTGATATTAATTGCAATTAAATCAATTGCAATTAATTTTTTAATCAATTAATTAATTGATTGAAATTTTAATTGATTGATGCCCAACACTGCCTTCAACAAACAGAAAGTTTTCAACCCCATTAGCTCTCATCGCACCCCATACTATAACAGTGCCGACGCCGTGTTTGACAGTTTTATTTACATTTTTGGGATCCAATGCTGTGGGTTTCTTTATTCACGCAAAACCTCGTCCATCGGATCTAAATGAATTGAATTTTGACTCAACTGTAAATTTCACTTAGTTCCAAAACTGTACTGGCTTCGTAACATACTCTTTGACACTCCAACCGCTTCTTAATATTTTGTGCTGATAACACTGGCTTGTTTCAGGGTTTATACCCTCTTAAGCCTTCCGAATGCAAAAAAAAATTCGTACTATTTGTAGATGTACCTGAACAATAGCGAGTTAATTTAAATTTCCTTTGCGTTTAAAGAGCTGCATTTTGTTATAGCCTTCCATTTCCAGTTGTTCTACTTAACGGGGGACATGACATTGGCCGTTTTTTTAAATCGGCCAAAATTTTATAATTTTGTATTTTAGTAAGTATTCTTTAGATTCTAAAATATAAATTTCATGGAAAAATTCCTACGGGTTCAAAAGTAACAGCCGCATTAGTGAGAGCGCTTTTCATTTTTCCTTGCATTTTTCTTTGTTCACAAACTTTGAAGGCGTTTATCTCGAAACCATGTTTTTCGTACTGGTTGCGTCACTGCGGGTTTATTTTTGACGAAATTTTTTTTTTAATATTTTTTTAAACTTGATTCGCTATCGTATGACACGAGCTTTTTTAAATTTTTTTCGATTTGTTATAAATTTTTAAAGTCACAATATTTTTTTCGAAAAAACACACTTTCAAATTTGGAACATAACTAAAAATTGAAAAAAATTTAAACAAAAGCTCCTGTCATACGATAACCAATTTTGTTATTCATTTTTTTCCAGATCGGACAATTTTTGCGACTCCCAGCGCTGCAACCACGAGGCCCCGTTTTTTTTTCTCTGCCGCCAGTTTGGAGCTCTATAAAACCATTTTGGAGTGAAAAATATATTTTTTTTAATTTTTTTTCTTGTAATTTGTTCAATTTTTTACAAAAATTTTGGAAAAATGTTTATTTTTGACTGAGTTATGAATTTTTAAAACAAGGTCTGTTTTCTCTGCCGCGAATGTTATGGCCCTACTTAAGAAGCCATTTTTCTGGTACATATCAATTATATATTAAACCGTAGAGTACAGGATTTTTACCATTTCACCAATATCCTTCAATCTCTTCTTCTCTTTCCAAAGTTTTATAACTAATTTCTTCACTTCTATTGAAAATGGCTTTGAATTCATGTTTTTCTTTTGTTTCGTTTAAACTTGCATGTAAACTTTTAAAATACTTCGGACAAACTGCAAGTGGCATCTACAAATGAAACAAAATTGTATTTGATACCGGTATCTTACCCTAATATGATGAGATGGTAAGGTTATATTCATATGGGTATATGAAGACTGTTCAATTTTTTTTTGGTTCATGAAATGTGTTTTTTTTTTTGTTTATTGTTGATTTTTTTAGGAACATAATATTTTCATAATTTTTGTTAAATATACTCGAAAAGTGAATAAAATAAAGAATATTTACCATTTTATTTTATATGGTTGGTGTATATTAGGCCGGCTTTTGAAAGTCAAAAAGCACACTCAGTTTCTGAATCTTTGGGATGAAAAACTAAGATATCCTGAATTTGAGGGAAATTGGTTGAGTCTCTAGCCACCGGAAATGACGATGAATTTTACTCTGAAATCGGTTTTTTTTTTATTTGTTATCGTAATTTTTTAAACACGAACAAACTAACCCAAACTGTTTGCGGGAATTGAGTATCTAGTGAAGCCAAGTGATTCAGTAAAAAAATAATTTTGATTGGCTTCCGTAAGCAGTGCAAAAAAAATGCAAAAATCGTACTTTTTTCCCAATATTTTTAACGAAAATCTCTCAAAATTGATCAAATATTATCCGATTTTGACGAATGAGAGCTCATTGTAAAGGCCTTGTGAATATCTATCGATTCAATATGTAAATTTTTCTTTATTAGTTTGTATTAATTCATTCATGGCCAGGACATATTAAAATATGATATTTTTAAAGACAAATTTTTATTCAAGCAATTTTAACAAGCTTTTCCCATTAAAATCGGAAATTTTGCGTGCGAGCATATAATTAATTAATTCATTTGTATTAATTGTTAAAATATCGTAAAAACGTGTGTTTATATTTTTCCAAATTTTTAAATATATAAATAATTTCAAAGTAGTACAAATGACGTTTTGACAGTTGCGGCAGTCTGCCTCTCTGAAATGCTTCTACCGTCTTTTCATTGCACCATGGATCTAATTTTTTTTTTTAAGACAATTTTTTATGTTTCCATTTTGATCACGTGGTTCTAAAATATAAAAAAACCGGTGGCTAGAGACTCAACCGATTTTTCTCAAATTTAGGATATCTTAATTTTTCCTCCCAATGAATTATAAATTGAGTGTGAATTTTTACTTACTTTGTTTCCAATATACTTGAGTCTATTGGACACGTTTTCAGTACTCTCGATTCACGTCACAAGTATAATAAGCTTGAATCGAGAAAGGATTTCCTTAAAATTTTTCAATAAAATAAAATTACATTAATTTAAAGTTTCATTTGTACTACTTTGAAATTATTTATTTATTTAAAAAATTGGAAAAATATAAACACACGTTTTTACGATATTTTAACAATAAATACAAATGAATTAATTAATTATATGCTCACACGCAAAATTTCCGATTTTAATGGAAAAAGCTTGTTAAAATTGCTTGAATAAAAATTTGTCTTTAAAAATATCATATTTTAATATGTCCTGGCCATGAATGAATTAATACAAACTAATAAAGAAAAATTTACATATTGAATCGATAGATATTCACAAGGCCTTTACAATGAGCTCTCATTCGTCAAAATCGGATAATATTTGATCAAAAATAAAAATATTGGGAAAAAAATACGATTTTTGCATTTTTTTGAACTACTTACGGAAGCCAATCAAAATTATTTTTTTACTGAATCACTTGGCTCCACAAGATACTCAATTCCCGCAAACAGTTTGGGTTTGTTTGTTCGTGTTTAAAAAATTACGATAAAAAATATTAAAAAAAAAAACCGATTTCAGAGGAAAATTCATCGTCATTTCCGGTGGCTAGAGACTCAACCGATTTCCCTCAAATTCAGGATATCTTAGTTTTTCATACCACAGATACAGAAACTGAGTGTGCTTTATGACTTTATTTTTTTCCATATACTTCGAGCCGACCTAGTGTATATATTTAAAAATATGAAAAGAAACGGTTTCGAGTAACTTCAAGTGACTTGAAGTGCGTACGGAAACAGACCTATTACCTTCACACACGTTAACATTTACACTGAATTTTCAAGCTTTCGCGAATTGTATCTCCTAAACCAATCGAGACCTACAATTCTTTATTCCACTATTAGGCATAGGAGGATCGTTAAATAAAAATAAGAAAAATAACATTCGGGCCTGTGCCCTAAAGTAATATTATACAAAAATGTCTAAGCTTGTGTAGTGTTCATATTATACCGGGTTATATTATGGTGGAACAGGGTTGCCAACTCATTTTTTGGTTTTCCCCCCAGTAGTTCTCAAAATTTCCCAATTTTCCATCAAATTCCCCTCCAAAAAAAAGTTAATTAACTTATTTATAGGCTCTTGAATTGAACATAAACGTACACCGAGAAAAATACTCAAGTAAAACTAACAAAAACCTTGTGTTCGTTTACAAAAGGGCTTCGACAATTTATTGTCTGCTAAGTTCAAGGTTACTCAACAAAGTCAATCAACTAATACTATCTATCACTAAAAATTAAAAGTTTAATTTTATGCTTTACATTTTGTTTTTGTATTTTCTTTTCAAACCATGCGTTTTTCAGTTCAGTACATTTTTCCACAAAAGTCAACTTGTTGAATCGGCGATCGCCCGATTCTAAAATGAGTAAAGTTAGCACATTTATGATATTAAAATGAAAATTTTTTTATCAAATTTTTTCCATTGTGCAATTACTCCCTAGCTTATAAACAGAGATTTATTAAAAATTTAACATAAATAAATTTTTCACTAAGCTAATTTTTGACTAATTTTAGAACGTGACTATCAATTGTGTCAGAAATAAAGTTTCAATTATTATTATTACTTACTTACTTACTAAGGTGGCTATGACAACCCGTTGACGGGTTACGGCCGACATCATCAGCTCTCGCCAGGCGTTTCTGCTTCGCGCGCGCCGTCTCCAATCTCTTTCACCAAGCGCGGTAAGGGCTTCCTCGGCTTGGTCAATCCATCGGAGGCATGGCCTTCCTCTTCGTCGTCGACCCTCGGCTTTCGCCTCAAACACCTTTTTCGCTGGAGCTTCTTCATCCATACGAAAGACATGACCCAGCCAACGTCGTCGCTGAATTGTTATACGCTGGACTATGTCAATGTCGTCGTAGAGCTCGTACAGTTCGTGGTTCATTCGAATGCGATAGTCGTCGCCAACTCGAACAGGACCAAAGATTTTGCGAAGAACTTTCCTCTCGAACACCCCAAGAGCGGCTGCATCTGCTTGCGATACCACGCATGCCTCAGCGCCATAGAGAAGCACAGGTATGATGAGCGTATTGTAGAGTGTTACTTTTGTCGATCGAGAGAGGGCTCTGTAACCTAATTGCTTACTTAGCCCGTAGTAGCACCTATAAGCAATTGTTGTTCTTCGCTTTATCTCTAGGCTGACATTGTTGTTGCTGTTTACGGCGGTGCCAAGGTAAGTAAACTCCTTGACAACTTCAAAGTTATATTTGCCTGCTGTAACATGGGAGCCTAGACGCCGCACTTCCCTATTTGCAGACAGCATATACTTTGTTTTGCCCTCGTTCACCGTCAAACCCACTTTGGCTGATTCCTTTTCGATAGCGACGAAAGCAGCGGTTACATCTCTCTTGGTTCTGCCGATAATATCGATATCGTCAGCATACGCAAGGAGCTGGACACCTTTGTTGAAAATGGTACCATTTCGATGTACACCTGCCTTTCGTAGGATCCCCTCCATGATGAAGTTGAAGAGATCGCATGATAGCGGGTCGCCTTGTCTGAAACCTCGTTCGGTATTAAAGGTTTCGGAGAGGTCATTTCCTACCTTGAAGGAGCTGCATGTATTGCTCAACGTCATCTTGCAGAGCCTTATCAACTTTGCAGGTATACCGAACTCAGACATTGTTGCGTACAGGCAATCCCGAATCGGGCTATCGAACGCAGCTTTGTAATCAACAAAGAGATGATGGGTGTCAAGAAAGAAATCTGGGCTATGGTGGACTTGCCAGGACGAAAGCCACACTGATAAGGTCCAATCAGTGTTTTGGTATGCGGCTTCAATCTTTCACACAATACGCTCGAAAGAACCTTATATGCGAGGGAAATAAGACTGATACCTCGGTAGTTGGCGCAGATTGTCGGGTCTCCTTTCTTAAGTATAGGACAAAGCACACTGAGATTCCAATCGTCGGGCATGCTTTCCGATAGCCATATTTTGCTGATGAGTTGATGCATGCACCTTATCAATTCACCGCCGCCGGTTTTAAACAATTCAACAGCCAGGCCGTCAGCACCTGCGACTTTGTTGTTTTTGAGTCGCTGGATAGCAACTTTAACCTCGTCATGGCTAGGTAGTGGAATTTCCAATCCATCATCGTCGATTGGTGGTGTCAGACTGCATTCTCCAAGGGCGGAATTGTTGGTATCGTCGCCTGCAAGCAGATTGGAAAAATGCTGTCTCCATAATTTCAATGCGCACTGCGTATCTGTAACCAGATCACCATTCTCATCTCTACAAGTGGATGCTCCGGGCTTGAAACCTTGGGTTAGACGCTTAACCTGCTGGTAGAATTTTCGAGCATCCTTCTTGCCCTGGTACATCTCAATTTTTTCTCGCTCACGCTTTTCTTGCTCATTTTTTTTACGTCTGAAAAGGCATCTCTCTTCCTTCCTCTTATCGCGATAGTTTTCGTGCATGGCTCGCGTTGCAGCTGACTGCAGCGTCTTTTTATATGCGGCGTATTTTGCTGCTGTCGCGTCGCGACACTCCTGGTCATACCATTGGTTGCGAGGTTGCGGTCGCCGAAAACCAATGACTTCTTCAGCAGCAGTGCGCATGGAGTGGGATATATGCGCCCAAAGTCCGCCAGCGTCGTCGGAAGAATTTCGCCTTGATGCGGATTGTCGCCAGCCTTTCGTTCACAGGTGTGAACCGGGAAACAAGATGGCGTAGTTTCCGACTTATGACAAATCCGCATCCAAATTCGCGCTTCTCCGCATGGCAACTGTAGTAGATATCGCAGTCTGCTCTCTTAGAGCAGCTTTGTCCTTTCCATCGCATCTCCTGGATGGCGGTGATGTCAGCCTTTATTTTTTCGAGGGCTTCCGCCAGTTGGACAGTGGCACCTTCCCTATAAAGGGTCCGGACATTCCAGGTGCATATCCGTAAATCATTATCCGTTTTTCGTTTGCGGTGGTCGTCAACGTAGTGGGGGTTCATATCCTGGGCTGATTTTGTTTTCATTGGGAAGTTATAATATGGTTGGGACCCAAACCCTACGCACATTCCATTTTTAAGGTCTTGTAGAGACCCCTCAAGTTTATAGTCTAGAGGAGACATCGCCGCTCAAATTGGCCGCCAAAGTTTATCGGGCGATAGTTTTTGACGTTTCCAGTAGACACCACGCGGAGGTTTTGAGTGGACTTGACACGATTTCGACATGGATAATGCTGACCTCGCCAAGTTGAGGCAGTCAGACACGTTGCCATGTGAAGATCGCCCCCTTTTGTCTGCCCCTAATAAATTATTATTATTATGTGCATACATTTCCTGCTTGAACTTATCTAAGAAAATTTTGACGCAAAATTACGTCTTACAGAGCGGTTTGTATGGGGTCGTTTTAACAGATTTTTTCAAGGCCATGAAACTTTTTTGGCGCATACTTTAGGGCAGAGAAGGGCACAAATTAAATTTCCTATCCCATGGGATTGGAAGCAAAATGATGCTTGCGCGACGTCGACACATTAACAGTATAAGCTACTTCGTGTGTCTTACGATCGTGTGCATTCGGCTGTTGCTTTGTTTTTATTTTGGCCGCAAATGAAGTCAGTTGCTTTTCAGCATTTGTTGAAATTACATATCTTTGCGCAATTTTTTAAAATATAGCGAGAAAATACGTAAAATTTATCTTCGTTTTAATCTGCTTTACACACAATCAAAAATGTGATAGTATGTGTGGGCCCATCGCTGCTTTAGGTTATACCTACAGCCTTTAATACGCATCTTTAAAAGATAATATATATATTTAAATATCAGATATATCCTGCGCTGAATGAATATCTAATTTTGGATTTTGTCACTATTACATTAAAGTCACAAAATAGTTAAATATAAGAAGAAAAATGCATGTGTTTATATAAGAAGATCAACCATCAAGTGCTTATGCTGTGCCTGCTGCCTTCTTTGTTATTGCTTTTGTTGGCTTTGTTTTGTACGAACTTGGTTCTCTACTCCTCGGCATTGGTAGAATTGGTTATCTACTGCACGTTAAGAGGGTAATCCGATTAGATTTAACTCTTATGAAAAGAATTACTTACATCATATTTCGTTTTATGCTATTGTGAGGAACTGAAATTTGGGACAAATTTCGGCCCACATGAAAGTTCAACAACAACAACAGCCGCTACAACAACAACCACAACAACTACAATAGTTTACTTTTTACAACAACAATCTTAAACAACAACACCAACAACAACAACAACAACAACATCAACAATATTTTATTTCCAACAACAAGAACTTTAAACAACAACACCAACATGAACAACCACAACAATTACAACAACAATAGTTCAATTCTAGCACAAACAAAAACAACAACAACAACAACAACAACAACAACAACAACAACAACAACAACAACAACAACAACAACAGCGGACACATGAAGAAGAAATAGTAGCAGGCTTTGAACAATAACAAGCCAAGCAGCAACAACAACAACAACTGCATAGCAGACAAACAAAAACACATAGCTACAAGAATTGCACACGCCACCAAACAACGGTAAGTAATGCAGGCACACACAATTAGAACAACAATGTTAAACACGCGCCGAAATATGAACAACAACAAATCCACAGCACAATAACAACAACGTAGGCGAGCCAGAGCTTGAGACAAAGCTAAGCAGCAAACACGCGGGTTAAGGACAACAACAAGAAACTGGTGCACAGTAAGATGTGCAAAAACATTTGATGAAAAATCGCATAAACAAGATCCCGTTAGCAAATGCAGCGATTTTTGTGCTATAAAAAGGGAGGCTGAAGACAGAATCGAGCTCTTTTGATCGCTGATCGTGAAAGGTAAGACATCCCTTCCTATCCCTTTATTCCGGGTTTCGAGCTTTTGTAAGCGGTTACCCTAGTAGAATTTGAATATTATTTATAAGATCGGGTTTCGAGCTTTTCTAAGCGGTTACCCTAGTAGAACTAGAGAAAACTGTATGTTTCGGGTTTCGAGCTTTTCTAAGCGGTTACCCTAGTAGAACTAGAGAAAACTGTATGTTTCGGGTTTCGAGCTTTTCTAAGCGGTTACCCTAGTAGAACTAGAGAAAACTGTATGTTTCGGGTTTCGAGCTTTTCTAAGCGGTTACCCTAGTAGAACTAGAGAAAACTGTATGTTTCGGGTTTCGAGCTTTTCTAAGCGGTTACTCTAGTAGAACTAGAGAAAACTGTATGTTTCGGGTTTCGAGCTTTTCTAAGCGGTTACCCTAGTAGAACTAGAGAAAACTGTATGTTTCGGGTTTCGAGCTTTTCTAAGCGGTTACCCTAGTAGAACTAGAGAAAACTGTATGTTTCGGGTTTCGAGTTTTTCTAAGCGGTTACCCTAGTAGAACTAGAGAAAACTGTATGTTTCGGGTTTCGAGCTTTTCTAAGCGGTTACCCTAGTAGAACTAGAGAAAACTGTATGTTTCGGGTTTCGAGCTTTTCTAAGCGGTTACCCTAGTAGAACTAAAGAAAACTGTATGTTTCGGGTTTCGAGCTTTTCTAAGCGGTTACCCTAGTAGAACTAGAGAAAACTGTATGTTTCGGGTTTCGAGCTTTTCTAAGCGGTTACCCTAGTAGAACTTGAGAACACTGTATGTTTCGGGTTTCGAGCTTTTCTAAGCGGTTACCCTAGTAGCACTAGATACATCCTGGAACCTCAAAATCCCACATAAACTCCTTAAATCCCACTTTCACGAGTCAGCAAACGGAGCGGAAGACCGGAGGACCGAGAAAACGCAGGACATCGCAGGACATCAGGAAAATTAGTAACTATAGTCAAATAATAATAGTTGAATGATAAGCTTAATAATATAAATGAAAAATTAATCAAATTTGTAATCATAGCATTAATAATAGTGAACTTAAATAATAAATCAGAACTTAACTACTTTTAAAAAAAAACGCTTTTGGTCTCAAATATATAAATATTTTTGTACAGAACCCTGGGTATCCGGCGAGATATACCCAGGCTTAAAAACTTCGTTACACTATTACCCAATAGATGGCGCCATGTGTTCGGCTGACATGATGAATGAATAATCTTTGGTTATTGCGTGGAAAGCAGCAGAACTAAATATATAAAATGAACAATCTGTTTTTTATTTAAGAACCAGTTTTCGTTTGCAACAAATAAATTGTTGTTTTTGTTTTCAATGCAAATTAATTTGGATGATCAACCATATACATCCTACTACTCATTTTAGTCTAGCTTGCAAACTATACATCGGACAGAGACGAAAATGGCACCCGTGTAAAGGCCATTTGCTCAGCGTGAGATATAGCCACCACCCGATTTCTTGAAAAATCGGGCATTCACTTTTTTTTAAATTAAATTGAAGTAAAATTGAGTGTAGCTCGCAAACTATACATCAGACAGAGACGACAGTGACTCCAATGAAAAGGACATTCGCTTAGGCTTCTTTTCGACTAAATCAATGAACTCAACCTGTCAATCTTAACAAAATGATCGAAAGAATTTGACATTTTGCTTGTTTCTTTTTGTATCTCTATTTATCATGCTAACTTTAAACTTTTTCAGTGTTCTGGTCTCGATAAGAAGTCCATAACTTGAGTTTTATTAATTCATTTGTTAATTTTCGGAAGATAATATAAAATATGTGCAAAAAAGACAAAAAAATCGGACTAAAGAGACAAAGCAGAAAAGGTTATTACTTAAACGGAATTCTACGTCTACACTAACGTAACTATCGAAACTATTTCTTTTTATACCCCCACGCGTACTGCGTAAGGGGTATATTAATTTTGTCACGACGTGTGTAACACCTAAAAGGAGGCGTGGTAGGTATGGAAAAGTATATATATTCTTGCTCAGCATCACCACCTGAGTTGATTTAGCCATGTCCGTCTGTCTGTCCGTCTGTCTGTCGACACGATTACAGCCGTAATTTTGAAGCTATCATAATGAAATTCGATATTTAAGCTTTTTTTAAAAAAACTAAGGTCAAGTTCGAGAATGGGCTAAATCGGATGAAAACCACGCCTACCTCCCATACAACCCCAAAATTGAAAACTCTACAAAGAAGCTAATATTAAAGCTACAAAACGGAAAATCGGTATTCGTGTATTCTATGTCAAAACCAGGCTTCAGAAAATTCACACACCTTCACTCACGATCATTTTCTTAAAGCACACAACACATAATTTTATTTGCATTTCATTTTTGTGTGTAACCGAGTTGGCGTGCTGTCCAAAATTCTTCATGCATTCTTTTGAAACTTGCTTGCGCTTCGCGTACACAAAGTAAGATCGAACTCAACGGTTTGATGTGATCCCATCTCAAACATGTGTTGGCTTTAAAATCTTCGTGTTGTTCACCAACATTCGTTGTTGTCAGGTCTTCATGAAGACAAAAATGAATAAACATTTTTTAAACACGACTTGTTCGTGTTGGAAAACGCTGGCGGTCGTGAAGAGAACAAAAGAATGTAATTTGCTTGTATTTTTACCACTATTTATGAAAAATTTAACGCCAGCAATGCTTCGCACATCCGACCATGCAACTGTACAAAAAGTATATGTTTTTGTTATCAAGCAACGCAACAAAGTGATCGATTTATGCATAGAAACTCATACGTCATTTCATTCATTTTTCTATTCACGACCGCCAGCAATTTCCAACACGAACAAGTCGTGTTTAAAAAATGTGTATTCATTTTTGCCTTCATGAAGACCTGTCAACAATGAATGTTGGTGATGACACGAACATTTTAAATCCAACACATGTTTGAGATGAAATCACATCGAACCGTTAAAATCGATCTTAGTTTGTTCATGAATAATTTATGAAGGATGGTCGACAGCACCCCAGCTCGGCCACACACAAAAATGAAATGAAAATAAAATTGTGTGTTGTTTGCTTCAAACAGTGTTTATTTTCATTTTCGTTTGAGATTTTTGTTTCATGAGTGAAATTTTCTGAACCCTGGTCAAAACTGATATGTCTTAGAAAAATGGGCGTCATCCACCAACTAACACGCCCACCTCCCATACAACCCCAAAATTGAAAAATCTATAAAGAGGCTAATATTAAAGTTACAAGACGGAAACTCGGTATTTGTGTATTCAATGTCAAAACTGAGGTGTGTTAGAAAAATGGGCGTCATCCACTCATTAACAGGCCCACCTCCCATACAACCTCAAAATTGAACAATCTATAAAGAGGCTAATATTAAAGTTACAAGATGGAAACTCGGTATTTGTGTATTTAATGTCAAAACTGAGGTGTGTTATAAAAATGGGCTTTCTCCACCCATTAACACGCCCACCTCCCATACAACCCCAAAATTGAAAAATCTATAAAGAGGCTAATATTAAAGTTACAAGACAGAACCTCGGTATTTGTGTATTCTATGTCGAAACTGAGGTATGCTAGAAAAATGGGCGTCATACAAAATCTAACACGCCCACCTCCCATAAAACCCCAAAATTTAAAAATTTATAAAAAGGCTTATATTTAAGCTGCAGGAAAACAATTTGATATGTATGTATTTTAGACACATAAAAATAATAAAATCTCTCAAAATCACATAAAAAAAGCTCATCAATTTAAGATTCTTCCACCCTTAAGAATCGGCCGTGGGGGTATTTTAACTTCGACCAAGTCGAAGATATACCTTAATAGTTTTTTATTGAATTTATCCGAAAATTTAATATTAAATCCAATTCCCCGAAAATATCTGATCAGATACTAAATTCCTCGCAAAAATAAGATGAATTATTAAATTCCCCGAATTTTTTTGCCCATTCCCCGATCAACTTGAAATTCTCCACCAAACGGGGAATTCCCCACCAGTTGGCATCCCTGTGGTGGAACAAATTGATTTTTTATTCTCTCAACACTTGATCCTTTTGCAATTTTTGAATAAAGGGGGTTCAGATAATATAAAAAACTAATAGTATGGAATATGTTACAGCTAAATCATATGCCATGATACGTTTAATAAAAAAGAATTCCCAAAACTCTTGGTTGCATTGGTTCAAAGTAATTAAGGCATAATTTTACTTTAGCGACCAGGCCCGAATATTTTTTTTTTATTTTTATTAAACGCATATGGACCTCCAAAGCCCAATGGTGAAAAAAAATTGTCGGTCTCGATTCGTTTAAGAGATAAAATTCGCGAAAGTTTGAAAATTTAGTGCAAATGTTTACGTGTTTGGAAGCTAATTTAACCTTTTACATTATGATTTCCCAACCTAACTGTGAATTTTTAAGGCTTATTGAAGGAAACTATGCAATATCGTGAAAAGCACAAAAACTTTAACCCTCATAATTCGAAATTGAATTAAAAGAAAATTGGTATATTTTAAGCAAAATAGAAATATTGTTATTAAAAATCGCCACGAAGCAGTGCCATGCCTTGAATGTCAATCCACTTTTACAATTTTTAAAATTACTGGTGAGCTGTACAACCCAGTTAGAGCTCATATGGAGGCACAGTCTGCGGATGAACTTGATGCTTCTGATAAAGACACAGAATGATGAATTTTTTAATAAATATATATTTGTTTCTTAAAATGAAAGAATAACTGGTTTTTTTGTTTAATACGCCGTAAAAAACCACATTTGGTCAAGTATCGTAAAAAAACCTTATATTAGCTTTCAAATATAAACTGAATTTTCAAACTTTCGCGAATTTTATCTCCTAAACCAATCGAGACCGACAATTTTTTCTTTCACCATTGGGCTTAAGAGGTCCAAATACATTTAATATAAATAAACAAAAAAATTCGAGCCTGGTCGCTAAAGTAAAATTATTACATAATTGAGACTACTGTTCTATTGTATGATATCCATTTTACGCTGAGCATTCAAATCGCATTGAAAAAATAAAAAAGCTGTTTTACTTAATGTGCACTTCAAAAGATGAGTTGGCCAGACGGCTTTCCATCTTATGTCGCTAGACGTAACTTTCTTGTGTTGCAGTCACTAACTGATAGACGTTAATTTTGTTCCTTTATAAGAGGTTTTTGTCATTATCGGACGTTTATTATAATAATTTTTTGTTTATTTGTCACAATTTTATTTATATTTTGACATTCAAAAAGTCAAAAAATTGTTTATGTATGTTTTGCTCTGAACAAATGTTGACTTTTTATTATTTTTTTGGCCATCAAGCAAAGGTTGTGCGTTGGGTTTGAAGACCACCACGAAATAAAACCATTTCAATGAAAAGTTTAAGAATAAATGAAAGAATGATCCCCAAATCTGATGACGACTACCGCAAACGAAAAACTGATAATGGTTTACGGATATGCACCTGGAATGTCCGAACCCTAAATTGGGATGGTGCCTCTATCCAACTGATTGATATCTTGGAAAGATATAATTCTGATATCACTGCAATCTAAGAAATGCGATGGAAGGGACAGGGTTGCTTACGGCAAGCATCCTGTGATATCTACTACAGCGGCCATGCGGAGAAGCACGAGTTTGGATGCGGATTTGTAGTTGGAAAGAGAATACGGAATCATGTCCTGCGATTCACTCCTGTGAACGAATAACTTGCCATAATCCGCTTCAAGGCAAAATTTTTTAACATAAGCCTAATATGTGCGCACGCTCCGACAGAAGAAAAAGATGAGGAGACCAAAGAAACTTTTTACGAGCGCTGCCCCCGTCATGACTTAAAAATCGTGCTTGGTGACTTCAACGCCAAGGTGGGTAAGGAAAACATATTTGGTCCTACAGTCGGAAAGTTCAGCCTCCACGACAACACATCCGATAACGGAATGAGGTTGATTGACTTCGCCGCAGCACGAAACATGGTCGTTAGTAGCACTAGATTCAAGCATCTCAATATTCATAAGGCCACCTGGTTGTCCCCTGATCAAAAAACATGCAACCAAATTGATCACGTTTTGATCGACGGAAGGCACTCTTCCAGTGTACTAGACGTACGCACGATCCGTGGTGCTAACATAGACTCGGATCATTATCTTGTCGCAGCCAAGATCCGCACACGTCTGTGTGCAGCTAAGAATGCTCGAAATCCTACACTAAGAAAGCTAGATGTCGACAAACTGCAGTCAAAACATACGGCCGAAGCCTTCGCTACTCGACTCTCACTTCTGCTTCAAGAAAGCACTCCTCCGATCGACGATATATGCGCCGATATAAGTGGACCGTATCTAAGCGTACGGCTGCCGAAGAGGTAATAGGCTACCATCGCCCTCGCCGAAACCAGTGGCACGACCAAGAGTGTCGCGACGCCACTGCAGAGAAGGACACCGCCTACAAAGCCACCCTGCAGTCGGTTGTAACGCGTGCTGTTATGGAGCGATATAGAGAGAAGAGGAGGGAAGAGAGACGCATTTTCAAGCAAAAGAAACGAGAGGCGGAAATGCGTGAGTGCGAGAAAATTGAGATGCATGGCGACAGGAATGAGACTCGAAAAAATAAGACGACTGGCTGATGGTTTTAAGACCGGAGCCTCTTCCTGCAAGGACGAGAATGGGAATCTAGTGGCAGATATCCAGAGAACACTGATGTTATGGAGGGAGCACTTCTCTAGTCTTTTAAATGGCGACGTTGACAACAATCCCGCCAGTGGAGATGATATCCCGGAAACCCCAATTATGGATGACAGCGTTGAAGTTCCGCTGCCTGACTATAACGAAGTCTTAACAGCTATAGCTCGGCTTAAAAACTACAAAGCCGCAGGAGCCGATGGCCTACCGGCTGGGCTGTTTAAGACCGGTGGCGAAGCTCTGTTTAAATGCATTCACAGACTTCTATGCAGAATATGGTCGGAAGAATGCATTCCAGATGATTGGAACCTCAGTGTGCTCTGCCCAGTCCACAAGAAAGGCGATCCCACCATTTGCGCCAACTACCGTGGGATTAGCCTTCTTAATATCGCATATAAGGTCCTGTCGAGCGTATTGTGTGAAAGACTGAAGCCCATCGTCAACCAACTGATTGGACCTTATAAGTGTGGCTTCAGACCTGGAAAGTCCACCATTGACCAGATCTTCACGCTCCGACAAATCTTGGAAAAGACCCTCGAAAAACAAATCGACACGCACCATCTCTTTGTCGATTTCAAGGCCGCCTTCGACAGTCCAATAAGGAGTCACCTATACTCCATCAAGTCTGAATTTGGTATTCCTGCGAAGCTAATACGTCTTTGCAGGATGACACTGTACAACACCAGCAGCGCAGTGAAAATCGGGAATAACCTCTCCCTTCCGTTCGATACCAAGCGGGGTTTAGACAAGGTAATTCCTTATCGTGCGACTTCTTTAATATAGTCAAGTATTTTTCACAACAGAACAAAACGGACGTGTTTTAAAGTCGCTCCGCAACACTTCTAAGCTAAGAGTCAAAAATATCTAAATATAAAACAGAAAAAGAAATAAACGAACGCAATAATTGACATTGCAAAATTTAACAAAAAAATTTTTTTTTTTGAGAGACAAACAATAAGTGTTAATAAATCAAAACTATAAACAATTCAAGTGCGAAAAGTAAACAACAAGAATAACTATGAACACCAGACTTAAAGTTGCTCACAAACCGGTTTCCTCCCCCCTTGGTTCTCAACTGGCACAGTCTATGCCCACACATGCTGAATTGTCGATCACTAGCATCATACAGCAGACGCAAAGGGAAATGGAGAAGCAAATGGAATTGCAAAAGGAAAGTATAATTGCGGAGATGCGCTCAGCAATACAAACTTCGGAAGATCGAGTCATGCAGAAATTGAGTGAAACTTCTGCGGAAATAATGAACCTCAAAGCAACGTTGTTCTCTTTTGAAAAGAGAGTTAACGCACTCGAGAGTGAGCAAAAAGGCTTGAGTGATATATCGCAGAGAGTCAAGTCTATTGAAGACGCGATGCCTAACATTTGTTCTCTACAGGTTGAAATAAAAAACCTTCAATCCCAGCAGGAAAAACTCGACAACCTTGCTGTAGCCATGGAAATTCGTATTAATGGAATTCCATATATTGAAAATGAAAATTTATATGATATCTTTGGTAATATATGTTCTTCTATTAAAATTCCTTTGCCAGTAATAAAAAACATTATGCGTTATCGGAATTACGGAACACCTGCAAAACTTGATTCAACTATTATTGTCAAGCTAGATTCTCCGCATGCCAAAAACTTTATATTAAAAAACATTGCAAAATTCAAAAAAGATTGCAAGGACATCCTTCGCCTGCATATCGCTGGATTCAATTCGAATGCTCCTTTTTACGTGAATGAAAATCTCTCAAAAACAAATTATTTGATTTTGCAGTCTGCTATACGACTAAAAAAACAGCGTAAAATTTCTACAGCTTATTCTTTGCGTGGTCTTGTTTATGTGAAGAAGGAACTAAATGATGCCGCCATCCATATACGTACTCTGGGCGAGCTAGATATATTCAACAACAATAATTTTCAGAATCCCCCAACTACAGAGCAAATGGTACATCGGGTTTTTCATAGCGGCCATGACGAGAAATCACCTACATAAAGTCAACAACTTACGCAGCTGAGACGCAGCGGCACAATTTTCTATAAGAGTGTTATGCTGCTAGCGTATGCTGATGATATTGACATCATTGGCCACAATACGCGCGAAGTCAGTGCAGCATTCTCCAGGCTAGAAAAAGAGTCGAGTCGAATGGGTCTTGCAGTGAACGCAGAAAAAACGAAGTATCTCGTGTCAACAAACAAACAGTCCAAGCGTCTTGGAAACCACGTCTCTGTTAACAACACCTCCTTTGAGGTAGTGAAGGACTTTGTTTACCTGGGATCCAGCATTAACTCCTCCAACGATATCAGTATTGAGATTAAACGAAGGATAACTCTTGCCAACAGGTGTTACTTTGGGCTCAGTAGGCAATTGAAAAGCAGAGCTCTCTCTCGACGAACAAAACTGACGCTCTATAAGTCAATAACCATGCCCGTCCTTATATACGCATCACAAACCTGGACGTTGAGCAGCTCTGATGAAAGGACTTTGGGAGCGTTCGAGAGAAAAATCCTTCGCAAGATCTATGGTCCAATCTGCGTCAATGGCGAGTACCGAATACGATGGAACCACGAGTTGTATGAGCTATATGCCGACATCGATATAGTCAAACGTATTAAAATAGAGCGGCTTCGCTGGCTAGGTCATGTCGAGAGAATCAACGACGAAGCTCCAGCGAAAAAGAAATTGGATTCGGTACCCAGCGGTGGCCAACGCAGACGAGGAAAACCGCGTCTCCGTTGGAAAGACCAGGCATTGGATAACCTGACCACGCTTGGAGTTTCCAACTGGCGCCCGCAAGCGCACGACAAAAGAGGCTGGCGCAAATTCTTAGACCAGGCCAAAACCGACCAACTGTTGTAAGCGCCATCTAAGTAAGTAAGTAAGTTAAGCATTTTTGACAATATTTGTGCTCATATGAGAGTAAAAATATTAAAATTGCTTTATCAAGGGTTTATTGAAGCTTTCTCATTTAAGAAGCCTTTATAAGAGGTTTTTGTCGTTATTGGACATTTATGAATACTGTTTTTGATATTTTGCTTACAAAGGCTTTATAAGAGGCTCATAAATTTTTATGAATACAGCCATACAAATATAATTTCAAAAATGTTTTTAAATTTATAAGCGAATAAATATCAGATTTGAATTTTTTAATTAAAAGAACCGTTATTTTTTAAAAAATTTACGTTTTTAAGATACTAAAAATATATATTTTTTGAAAAGCTGAAAGTTTAACCTTTTTTCGATAGATAAAAAAATATATATTTTTTAGTAACTGATCGACTACAAATTACAAATTTTTTTTACTGGCTCGAAAATCCCGTTAATTCATATAAATATTATAGCTAAAATGCTGCCTTAAAAACAATTGTTTATTGTAATGGCGATATTCGAAAATATGGAGTAAGAGAGCAAAACATCTAAGGTAAATATGAGTGAAATAAACAATTTTCCGTACAAGGGCAAATCATTGTATCATAAAAAAAACACCACAAAACGTCATTATACATATTATATACCAAATGAAAGATAAATTTTCAATCCTTAATAATTTACTCTTTATAATTCATAGTAATAACGGTATTTTTGAGAAAATAAAGGTTTTGTGTAAGAAACGTATATTTTTTTCTTATTTTTTTTTTAAAATCGCGGCGATTTTTAATAACAATTTTTCTATTTTTCCTAAAATATACCAATTTTCTTATAAGTCAATTTCGTATTATGAAGATTCAAGTTTTTGTGCTTTTCACGATATCGCATTGTTTCCTTTAATAAGCCCTAAAAATCCACATTTAGGTTAAGAAATCATAATGTAAAAGCTTACATTAGCTTCCACACACATAAACATTTGCACTGAATTCTCAAATTTTCGCGAATTTTATCTCCTAAACCAATCGAGACCGACAATTTTTTCTTTCACCATTGGGTTTAGGAGTTCCAAATACGTTTAATAAAAATAAGAAAAATAAAATTCGGGCATGGTCGCTTAAGTAAAATTATGCCCCTTTTAACTAATACCTTAATCATTAATATCGGTTTTTTTTATGTATTTTGGCTTTCTAAACGTAATGGTGCAAGAAAAAAAGGACGCTCTCTTATGGTTTTAGAGATACAATTCAACAAAGTTGCGAAATTTCAGTTAAAATATATGTCGTTTTGTATAGAAATATGCTATATGAGTGGTTATTTGTGCAAGCAAACCAAAGTTGATAGCAAATCAAACTGGTACACCTATAAGGGGTGGTTTGTTCAGCAAATATGTAAGATCAATAAGACCGTCAGTTGACCCGGTTGTTGAGTTTTTTAAAATAGCATTGCCACAACAGCCGGAAAGTGAATCCGATTGGGATTCTGATAAAAATTATTTTATTAATAAAAATTTTGGCATAATTGAAGAATAATGGAAATGCAAAATTTGTGTTGTTACATGTAATTACATGGATTTGGGGCTCCTAAGTTCGATTCTGAAAAAATTAAGAGTCGCTCTCAAGTGGTTTGGAAGTTATAGGGATCAAAAGTTGCAAAATTACTACACATTGGCCTGTTTTTCGATTTTTTTAATAAAATTTAAGCAATATGGGTAGCAAGAGGTCATACCATGACCTATTCAGTTAGGTATTAATTATAAAAAATCCATTTATTGCTAACTATCCAAAAATGAAAAATGAAATCGCGCGATTTTTTATAACAATTTTTCGCCTGCGTCTCTTTTTTTTTTTGTCTCAATATACTATATGTAAGTGTACAAAAAACTTGAAAAGTACTTGCATTAATTGTTAAAATATAAAACTTTATGGCATAATTGAAGATCACTGGAAACTCAAATTTTATTCTTCTTTATTCTTCTTTATAGTATTTAGATCTTCTAAGTCCAATTATGGAAAAATTTCGGACCGCTCTCAAGTGGTTAAGAAGTTATAGGGGGTACAAAGTTGCAAAAATCGTACTGAAATACTTGTGATTTTAATTAAACTTTCCTACAAATCTAAACATTATGGATATCGAAAGAAAGGTAATGCTTTAACCTTTTCAATGAGCTATTAATCAAAAGAATCCATGGATTACTTTTGAAGATATTGCATTTTATATAATATGCACATTTGACAGTTTACCCTTCCAGCTACATATGAATAGCAGAACATAAAAACTTTTATAAAAAATCAAGCCCATACAAGTTTTTAAGCCCATTTTCACAAACGTTGACCCCTATAACTTCTAAACTACTTGCGAGCGGCCTGAAATTTTTTCACCTTTATCTTTTTTAGCTCCAAATACACATTTTGCCAAAAAAAAAAAATAAAAAAAGTCCATTTCCAGTGATCTTCAATTGTTCCCACATTTTGCCAAAAAAAAAAATAAAAAAGTCCATTTCCAGTGATCTTCAATTGTTCCAACTTTATATATTGTGCACACTTGACTGTTCACCCTTTTACGAAATAACAAGAAATAACATACTTCTATGAAAACATTTATTTGTTTTCAAAGACAAACACTTCAAAAGGACAACCAAAATTAGCACACCTCAAATTCTTTGAGTACAAAAACAGTTATATCATCCAAAATAATGCATAGATTTTTATGATTAAATGCTCATTAAAAAGGTCTTAGCATAACCTTTCTTTTGATATCCATTACGTTTACTTATGTTCGAAAACAACAACAAAAAAACACAGGTTTTTAAGCCCATTTTCATAAACGTTGACCCCTATAACTTCTAAACCACTTGAGAGCGACGCTTAATTTTTTCACCATTCAATTTGTTAGCTCAAAACACGCATTTAAAAAAAAAAAAAAGAAAAAAGACCATTCCCACTATTCTTCACTTGTTCCGTAATATTGAGCAGATTACGATTTCCGGGGCGCCGCGATTGACCCCGTGCCTTAATATTTAATAGGTCAAATGCCACGTCCAACCAGAAATCAACATACAATCGAGAGATAAAAACTTACACAAGTACTTTAACAGTACTTAATTTAGCAACTGTTCTGTAGTTTAAGAAAAGTGTGGAGAAAAAGCAGCAAAACGTTAAACAAGCTAAAACGCTTAATGAATAAGCAACGGTGGCATTCCCTCTGGTAAGAACAGTATGCATTGTAAAATATTAATGTATAGTAGAACAAATTATTTAAACACGTCAACAATAATAGCTGGTAAAAGCGACGGGATTTTCTATTATAGGCTTTCGAAACAAGGTTGCATAAGTACGTACTTTCATACCAATTTGAATACCTTTGAATAATTTAGATACGAAGTTCCAACTTTTTCGTACTAGTACAACCTTATTTTCCCCTTTCCAAAGTATTTTTCTTTTGGAGTTGCCAAACAAAATCAGTTATTCTTTTACTCTAGTTATGTGGCAGCACTTTAAAGCTTTTACAAGATTGTTAAAGCCGCGTTTCCATGTGATCTTATCTTATCTTATCTTATCCCATATTTAGTAAGAAAGAAAGAGCATGCGTGCCATATTTTATGGGATTGACTAATGTAAGTGTGAAACAAGCATAAATTTTCTATTTTTATTGCATGTGGTATCCCCAGTCATTTCATGAGATACTAGAGGATAGAAAAAGTTCAACTTCTTGAGGATAGATACTGTTATAAAAGTCTATCACATGCTATAATATTTTACAACCGTGTTTATAGCTGCATGGCATTTCTGATTTTATGTGACATTTCTAAAAATTTTAATATCATCGGCAGAGAAGCAACAGCTTGAAATTGCAAAGAGTAAGTTTGTAACTATTCCTTTACAAGTCAAAAGTTAAACTATTCCTTTTCCACTAGGTTGCTAGATCGTCGTCACCCTGAGGAAATTGATTCACTCTATTTGCAGTTCCACAGTTGCAACCTCAACGATACACCGCCAATTCAAGGAGATAGTGGTGGTCAGCAGCCAGTCAACAGCAAACACGCACAAGGCTGTGATCCACTTAATGAACGTGGCAATGCGCCAACAGAAAACATGGTTGTTTCTGAGGCACAGCAACATCAGCAGCAGTCGCAACAGAAACAAAAACAACATCAGCTCCTACAACAACAGCAAACGTCCAGAGCGTCATTCAGTTAATTGAGTTAATCCGCATGTCAACAATGACTATGTGCAATAACAACAAGAGCCAACAGAATACTTGGTTGTTTCTACGGCACAGCAACGTCAGCAGATAAATGAAAAAAAAGGACTTGCATGCTTATGCTGAAAAAGAAGGCCAGAGTATATGGAAATGTCTCACTGCCATCACGTTGGTGACTCCAAGCAGCAGCAAATATATCTCTAGTCAACCTAAACGTGGCCGGAAAAGCGATGGCAGTCGAAGTGGAGGTCGTAGAAATGCTACAACTACAGCTGCTGCTGCTGCTATACATGATGGCATAATTGCCAATGAAGCGATAGGGGTTGTTGCTGCTGTTTCTGCCGCTGATATTCATTGTCACTCCAACCGTTATAAGCGGTGTAGCTATGTCTGCTATAGCTGCTGCTGTAAGTGCCTCTGCAACGCTAATTGTGTCTACATTGTAGACTCTACAATAGCCAATGGCAAAAATGTTATTTCAGTTTCAAAATATTATATATTAACAGCTTATGTAATGCATTTTTTTCGTGTAATTTATTTATAAAAAGTCATATTGAACCTATAAATGCGGCTATTTGTTAATTGAGAAGAACAAATTTCAAAGTTTTGAAAAATAAATAAATTTATTTGTTGTTTACAAATATGGCCAAATGTCAAACTTTTATAATGAAAATGATCTATATCCATCTCGCTCATTATAGCAAATGTTTTTGAAATGGGATAAGATAAGATAAGATCACATGGAAACGCGGCTTAAAGCTGGTATGACACTTGCTTTTTTTCGCCTTTTTAAGATCTTAAAAATACGAATAGAGCTACACACCAAACGAAGCTATATAATTTTCATTTGGTGTGAGGAGTACGCTACAAGTGCAAAAAAATGCAGTATAGTCATTTTCAATGGCTGAAAAATGTAATAAAAATTACTTTTTCAGCCGCTAGCAGCGTAAATCTGACAGAGGCACATTAAGTTGTGACATTTCACAATTTACTTTTTTTATTGTTTATTTATAATGAATATACAAAACCAAATAAACACAAATTAACACAAGAACTGCAAAAAAGTTCGACTTATAATATTTTAACAAATTTTTTTATTTTTATGTAAAGAATTCATAATTTTTGAAAAATTCAAAATAACACTAAAATAACAAATTCAACAGCCTGCTATAATTATTCTTTTTTAAAAAGTATATTCTTCCCTTTTACCCCTTTCTTCCCTTTATTTTAAGACCTTAAAAATGCGAAAAAAGCAAGTATCATACCAGTTTTACGTAATGGATGTAGACATCATATAATGGCCCATATGCATAAAAAATTTAGCATTAAGGTCTCTGCCCACTTACGGCACGTAACGCAACGACTGTCGAACGGCGACGGTAAGGCAAAGAACTGTTTCATGCACACTTAGCGTAACGGCGCTTATAACAAATCAAAACAAATCAATCTAAAATATCAGCAAAACACTCTACATTTGATTTTTTAAAACTTTGTTGCTATAATAGCTGTGTTTTTTACCAAGCGAGTAGGCAAAAAACGACCATTAAGTCGCTTAAGAATATTTTCCAAACTTGGCAGCATTTTCTCAAATGTCAGAAAAAGTAAACAAATCAAAAACAAATTTGATAAAATAATATTCAATTTCCGAATATTAGAGAAGCATGAAGAGCTTATGAGGAGCAGAAAAGAGTTACAGAGTTACAACAACAATGAATGAAGCAGAATTCAATAGCTATAATTTGTACGTTTTATTTTTTCTGACCACTAACATATTTTATTAAACACACAACAAAAATGCGCTCGCGCACACATATTTGCGTTCACATAACTGCTGGAACCACTTGTTTTTGTCCTTTTATTTTGATTTGCCACGCGTCTGAAAACGGTTTGTGTTCTTCTTGGCTTTCTTCAGATTGCTCATACTCATCTGCTTGGTCTCTTTACATCGAAATCTGTTGATTACAGCGATAACAGCCTGTCCGCACGGCTTTTTCGGAGATCTTTCCAAATTTTTTTTGACAACTTATTATTTGTTTTTATTTATATTGAATTCTTTGACACATAGTGCTGCAGAAATTTTCACATTTAAAGTATTTAAAACTCGGTTCTGAAAATGTAACCGATACTCTTAAATTTTTCAAGACAAAACGTTTAAATTACCAAAAATTTTTTTAAATAGTAAAAATATTTGACCAATCTTGTTAATTCTACTTAGTTATTTGTATATTTTCATCGAAATATTTATCAAAAAGAAATTTTTAATATTTCTTTAAAAGTATTCGGTACAAAAAAATTTTGATTTCGTGAATCACTATTAACTGTCAATAAGTAACTATTGCCACCTTTATGGGAAATTTACACAGTTATTGAAACATAACTTGGAAGCATTTTTTTTCGTTTGGTCGGCAAACTTATAAGCGACTAACAGTTTCCTGTGTTATTTAAGCGAGTATACATATGATAAGCGAGCGTTTTTTACAACTCGCTTGTTAAAAAACACAGCTATTGTTTGCATATAAAGCAACATTTTCGCTCAAAAATTAAATTTTTTTTCAGAATACATGTTTTGCAGCTAAGTTTTTGTCAACAAAGCGAACGACAAGTCGGTCAGAATTCTTTGCAACGATTCCCACCGGCTTTTTCGTCGGCGTCAACAGTCGTCGCCGTTTCGTTTACGGTTAGTGGGCATGTATACACAAGAACACAGGCTAGTTATATTTTGAAGTTTCGTGTCGTTTCGTTACGTGCCGTAATTGGGCATAGACCTTTATGCAGGCTTCAAATCAGCGTTTTTGTGTGCCACACGGCAGCCATATACACACAAGTTCGATAGTTAAGAAGCTAGTTCGCCAGCTTGGCACACAAGTTGGATTGTTGACAAAAATTTTTGATTTTCTCTGTCCAACAAAGCATAAAAAAAACATTTCTATAGTCATTGCGAAACCAGGGTTGTATTGAAACATAAGTGTAGTACTATGTGGAGTACATTTTAATGATTAAGTACGATATGAGAAATGTTTGGTACTTTTTGTTTTCTATTTGGTAGTACTCTATGTAAATTGCATACAGTATACGTTAGTGATGTTCAGCTTATCGGCTCGCGCTGCCAGCTTCGTGCTAGCAGCAGCTCATCACATAAAACAATAACAAAGAAGCGTGTACGTAAATTTGTATTCGACGACATTGCACAATGGACAAAAGCGAAAATATGCGGCTTATAGTTTTGCAGATTCATAAAATAAGTGCGAAACTTATGTTATAGCAGGTAACATGATTGGTAAAAATGTATTAAGTGCTCTTAACACTTTAATTTTAACAATATACTCACTTCAATTTTATTTAAAACTTATTTCAATTAGCAAAATTTTATCTTACGCACTTATGTCAACACACTTCAAACTGATTTTGCATATAAAAATAATAATATTAATCGAACTTATTTCAACGAAATCTATTGCGCAGCTGCATGGTCTGAACTTCTGAGAAATAACAAATAAAATTTCCTCTGTACTTGCTTGGTATTGAATTCAGCAACGAAATCTTAAAACTGCTCCACTGTAAGGAAAGCAACACACATAAACATCCCAGCAAGAAATATTAACTGTAACCGAGTACATGAATTTGATTACTTATGCTTATATAGGCGTTTACATGAAGCATAATGCTTTATTTAATTTATTGTGCAGCTGAATTGCGTGCACATTTCAAAAATAATGCTTTTTCTTGTTTGCATGCTTAAACTGCCTTAAACTTAACAGAATCAAACTTCAAAATCAAAATCAAAATTATACGTTAACTTTTTGCATTAACTTATATATTTACATATATAAGTTGCAATTAACTATATTTTAGGAAAAAGGTTATTCTTAAACTAAAAAGTTTCAATATGAACGCTTTTTGTATAACAGCTGACTACATTGAAATAAATTTCTGACTGGGTTTTTTGTTCAAATAAAACATACACACAAACACACAGCGAGCTCGCCGTGCACGCGGTCAGCTCGTAAGTGCAGAAAGCTCGCAGGAGCTGAGTTGAACATCACTAGTATACGTGATTACTTTGTTTGGATTCAGTAAAAAATTTGTTTCGAAAAAAGTAAGCAGGTGTGGAAGACTTGGAGAGCATTTTTGCTTTATTTTCCCCACACAAAAATAATTTTATTTCGAAGCAATAAATACTTTTTTAAGAGTACATTTCTACTCTTCTCAAATATAACGCTGTGTGTGCCAAACAAATTCCGTAATTTGAACGCTCGCTTTCTCGAACACATACAAGTCGCCATATTGTTTGCGAACAAGAGTTCCAGATGTGAAAGCCACATAAAAATCCATGTATTTCTTTATGGGCTTATAGAGGTTAACCTATTGTGGGTTTTATTGGATGTGGGAGCGTTCGTTGGTGGATGTATCGATATAACATGTCCCCATACCAAATTTTAGCTCTGTTTGTTAAATATAAACCATTTTATAGTGTTTTTAATTTGTGAGTTGGATAGCAAGTGGGAATATTCATGGGTATAGCACGCCCATTTTGTATGCGTCTTAGTTTTGATGTAAAATGCATTCATATCACATTTTATTTCTGAGCTTAAATACAACCATCTGAATAATGATTTGAAATTTGTAATTATATGGGAGGAAGACGTGTCGTGGGTGAACTCCAAAAATATTCAATATTGCAAATCGAAAATGTATATATATATAAAGCTTCATAGAATTATCTCAACCTTGTTCATATACTCTGTTAACGGACAACACGCAGATGGACGAACGGTCAAACACACAGGGCTAAATCGACTCACGAGGTTACGCTGATAAAGAATATATACACTTTTCTATTCCGGACTCGCTTATTTCTAGGTGTTACAAACGTTTTCACAAAGTTAATATGCCATAAACATACAGGTTTGGGGTATAATCACTTCAAATGAACAATCGAGAATTTTAAAATAATAAATTCTTGCTTTATAAGTGTTTGTACACTTTTCCCAATTAAAAACTCCCACATTTTGTGGCAAGAATAAAATATAACAATATGACACCTTTCCAATTTAGACATGAAAAGTCTGCTCAAAACTTTTCTAAATTGTAGGTAAGCACTGCAATGCCGACAAACTTCCAATAATTTAGTTTAGACAGTCAATTTTGATCAATTCGCACACAGCCTACATTACACGAATGTGTAAATAAGTTTTAAATAAGAAAAGCTTTTATTTGATTTTAATGTTTAATTTTAACTAGTGTCCGACCGAATATTCGGTTTCGGCCAAAATTTTGGTTTCGGTCGGACACTAATTTTAACTAATTTAGAATTGCCCTTTAGCTTTTGCTTAGCTTTTTGTATTCTTAATTTTTTATTTAAAGATTTATTCTTGCATGCATTCTAAGTCTAATAAATAATTTTTTTACATCGTTTGGCAAAGAAACGTGTGAACATAAATCAAAAATTTGTTTTTGAAAATTTGCACAGTGCATAATTTTTAATAATAAAACATAAACATCCCCGTTTTCTGCTCAATTAATTCAACAAAATCACTTTGGACAAACATGGATATTTCATGAATGCTTTTTAAGATACGGCAGCACTGATTTTATTATTTTGACATTCGTAGACGGTGTGGTGAATCTCTTTACCGTACCTCATTATTATATCATGGATGTAGAGATATCCCAATGAACATTTTTCAAAGAGGAAAGTGTGATGTGTGAAGGAAAGTGTGAAGTACCAATATTGGAAAGTACTTCGTACCATCCAGCTTGTATGAAATTTTCATACAAATCGGATGATACGAAGTACGTCCGTTCTTGGTACTTCCTTCATTTTTCATATTTCATCACCATTTGGTCTTTGCTTTGAGTTTGTTTACAAATATTAATGATATTAATGAAAATAAACAAATTTTTAGTATTTCATCACACTTTGGCCTTTGTTTTGAGTTTGTTTGCGAATATTGGTGGTAGTTACATGAAAACACGCAATGTTGCCGTATGGAGCAATTTTATTGTATATTGATTTAAGCGATGTTCACATTATTGATCTTGAAAGACACTAAAATTTCAACACTTTTGAGTGATAATTCGTAGTGACTGAATTATCATTAATGATCAAGCTCAAACCATCATTCAACATATGAAATTTTAGCTATAAACATTGAAATAAGAAAAGTGGTTGCGCATCTGAAAGAACAAATCCATTAAAAGAGAGAAAGGCGATGGGTTGCCCTAAAGAAAAATATTCGCGTGTATTTAAATTAAAATAATGATAATTCTGATTGTTACTATGTTCTTCTTTTTTTATTATTATAATGAAAAATACAACATATAAGAAGCTGATAAATATTGTGAAAACATACAAAACAAAGTGTTAATTTGAAGACGTAAAATAAAGATATAAACAATTATATTAATTAACATCTTTCTTACTAACTAACTTACTAAGGTGGCCATGACAACCCGTTGACGGGTTATGGCCGACTTCATCAGCTCTCGCCAGGCGTCTCTGCTTCGTGCGCGCCATCTCCAATCTCTTTCATCAAGCGTTTTAAGGGCTTCCTCGGCCTGGTCAATCCATCGGAGGCATGGTCTTCCTCTTCAACGTCGACCCTCGGCTTTCGCCTCAAACACCTTTTTCGCTGGAGCTTCTTCATCCATACGAAAGACATAGCCCAGCCAACGTAGTCGCTGAATTGTTACACGCTGGACTATGTCAATGTCGTCGTAGAGCTCGTACAGTTCGTGGTTCATTCGAATGCGATAGTCGTCGCCAATTCGAACAGGACCAAAGATTTTGCGAAGAACTTACCTCTCGAACACCCCAAGAGCGGCTGCATCTGTTTGCTATACCATCCATGCCTCAGCGCCATAGAGAAGCACAGGTATGATGAGCGTCATGTAGAGTGTAAATTTTGTCGATCGAGAGAGGGCTCTGGAACCTAATTGCTTACATCGCCCGTAGTTATGTTATATTTGCCTGCTGTAACATGAGAGCCTAGACGCCGCGCTTCTCGATTTAAAGACAACATATACTTTGTTTTGCCCTCCTTCACCGTCAAACCCACTTTGGCTGATTCCTTTTCGATAGCGGCGAAAGCAGCAGTTATATCTCTCTTGGTTCTGCCGATAATATCGATATGATCAGCATACGCAAGGAGCTGGTGCCAGAAAAATGGTAGAAAATAGTACCATTTCGATGTACACCTGCCTTTCGTAGGATCCCCTCCATGATGAAATTGAAGAGATCGCATGATAGCGGGTCGCCTTGTCTGAAACCTAGTTCGGTATTAAAGGTTTCGGAGAGGTCATTTCCTACCTTGACGGAGCTGCATTTATTGCTCAACGTCATCTTGCAGAGCCTTATCAGCTTTGCAAGTATACCGAACTCAGATATTGTTGCGTACAGGCAATCCCAAATCGGGCTATCGAACGCAGCTTTGTAATCAACAAAGAGATGATGGGTGTCGATTTGGTTTTCGTGGGTTTTCTCCAGGATTTGGCGTAGTGTAAAAATCTGGTCTATGGTGGACTTGCCAGGAAGAAAGCCACACTGAGAAGGTCCAATCAGTGTTAAGGTATGCGGCTTCAATCTTTCACACAATACGCTCGAAAGAACCTTGAATGCGATGGAAATAAGACTGATACCTCGGTAGTTGACGCAAATTGTCGGGTCTCCTTTCTTTAGTATAGGACAAAGCACACTGAGATTCTAATCGTCGGACATGCTTTCCGCTAGCCATATTAAGCTGATGAGTTGATGCATACACCTTATCAATTCACCGCCGCCGGTTTTAAGCAATTCAGCTAGGTGGTGGAATTTCCTATCCATCATCGTCGATTGGTGGTGTCAGACGGCATTCTCCAAGGGCGGAATTGTTGGTATCGTCGGAAAAATGCTGTCTTCCATAGTTTCAATGCGCACTGCGTATCTGTAACCAGATCACCATTTTCATCTCTACAAGTGGATGCTCCGGGCTTGAAACCTTGGAATAGACGCTTAATCTGCTGGTAGAATTTTCAAGCATCCTTCTTACCCTGGTACACCTCAATTTTTTCTCGCTCACGCTTTTCCTGCTCTCTTTTTTTACGTCTGAAAAGGCATCTCTCTTCCTTCCTCTTAGCGCGATAGTTTTCGTGCATGGGTAGCGTTGCAGCTGACTGCAGCGTCTTTTTATATGCGGCGTATTTTGCTGCTGTCGCGTCTTGACACTCCTGGTCATACCGTTGGTTGCGAGGTTGCGGGCGCCGAAAACCAATGACTTCTTCAGTAGCAGTGCGCATGGAGTGGGATGTATGCGCCCAAAGTCCGCCAGCGTCGTCGAGGCAAGAGTAAGGTTGGTTGAGCTTAACCGAGAGTTGAGCGGAGTAGGCCTCGGCGGTCCGTTGTGATAGCAGCTTATCGACATCAAGCTTTCGTTGCACACCTGTGCGTACATTCTTCGCATTGCACAATCGCATGCGGATCTTGGCTGCAACAAGATAATGGTCGGAGTCAATATTGACCCCCCAAAATGTGCGCACATCCAGTACACTTGAAGCGTGCCTTCCGTCGATCACAACATGATCAATTCGGTTTCGCGTTTTTTGATCCGGGGACAGCCAGGTTGCCTTTTGGATATCGAGGTGTTGGAATCTGGTGCTACTAACTACCATGTTTCGCACCGCGGCGAAGTTGATCAGTCTTAGACCGTTATTCGAAGTGGTCTTGTGGAGACAGAACTGACCGACAGTGGAGCCAAAGATGCCTTCTTTACCGACCTTCGCGTTAAAATCACCGAGAACTATTTTTACGTCGTGGGCCGGGCAGCGATCATACACGTCCTCTTTGCTCGTGTAGAAGGTGTTCTTGACAGCATCGTCCTTTTCCTCCGTCGGGGCATGTGCGCAAATTAGGCTGATGTGGAAGAATTTCGCCTTGACGCGGATTGTCGCCAGCCTTTCGTTCACAGGTGTGAACCGGGAAACAAGATGGCGTAGTTTCCGACTTACGACGAATCCGCATCCAAATTCGCGCTTCTCCGCATGGCAGCTGTAGTAGATATCGCAGTCTGCTTTCTAAGAGCAGCCTTATCCTTTTTTTTTTTTTTTTTTTTTTTTGGATTCGCCAAGGGAGTGTGAAATCTCATGAATACGTATAGCCCGTACTATACGCATGCACGACTTACATTCTACAACACTCCGGATTAACCGGAAAGATAGAATGCACCTACGTACTAAAACACACAACCAGTTGGCGAAGTATGAATTTCCACTAAGCACATTAATTGGCTTTTCAGCGGAACTTAAAAAATTTTATACAGAAACACGAATTTATTAAGAATTTATGAATTTGAAAAAGTAAACAACATCAAATAAGTAGTAAACTTTACATAAAACTCTAAAACGAAGAGACCAAAGTTACTATAAATAATATGAATATTAGTAAGTTTGCGGCAACTATCCAACCCAAGATCCTACGTGGAAAAGAGAGTAAACTCTTAAACACCAAACCAATTCCAATTATAACGGAGATATATACGTGTAAATATGTACAAACATATATGTGTATATATATACGGGTCACTTTGTAATTTTGGAACACCGTGCTAATGTTATTAATTGGATATGTATTTGGGCCAACGCAGGCATAAACTTGCATGGAAAAGAGATAAACTCTTGCGCACCAAACTAAGTAACTAATAAGTCAACTGAATAAGAAAAATTTTAAAATTTTTTGATTAAAAGCAAACAAGTTAAAGCATACATATCGTATTCGATGGTGTTTACTTCATCAAACGCAATATTATAAAGGAAAAACAACTGAAACGGTCTCGAATATATGGAATAACTTCAGCCAACATTTTAACAGAATATAACAATATTATTAACCGAGTTAATGTTTGAAACAAAATTCTAAAATGTATCAATTATTTAAATGTAAAATCAATTTCCGTTTCAAGGCATACACTGAATCACAAAAATTAATTAAGCTGTAGCTATTGTTGAAATCACTACACATACATCGTAAAGGGTCATGAAGGGCAAAATTTGAAGTGCACTGGCTCAACTTAAAAAGCACAAAATGTCTAGATCCTCTTCTTGGGATGTTAAAGTTAAGAGATGAGAGAATATATTGGGAGTCAATTTCACCACAAAGTAATTTATATAGGAAGGTGACATTAAGCACCATCCTTCTGCTTCTCAGGGAAGGCAGTAAAATTTGTTTAAGGCGGGTTTCATACGAAGGAAGAATAATATCTGGGTTCAACGATGATGACGTAAAGCAAAAAGTAAAAACTGTTTTTGAACCGATTCTATTGCATCAATGTGGACGTGATATTGAGGGTTCCATACTACGGAAGCATATTCAAGAATAGGTCTTACGAGAGATATATATAGTAATTTAGTTGTGAAGACATCATTGAATTCTTTCGCCCATCTTTTAATGAAACCAAGAACACCTCTAGCTTTATTTACAGTCAAATTTATGTGGAGATTGAAGCGAAGTTTTGGATCCATAATTACACCAAGATCAACAAAACTATGAACAATTTCTAAATGGATGTTATTTATAGTGTAATTTGTGCTATGAGCAGTTCTACGTGAGAAGGTCATTGATTTGCATTTTTTTAAGTTAAGGTGTAATAGGTTGAAGTTACACCAATCCACTAGTCTGTTTAAATCAGATTGTAAAAGGTGTTGTTCGTCGAGTGACTTGTAGGTAAGAAAAAGTTTCACATCGTCAGCATACATTAAGACGTCACAATGTTTAATTGTCGAGGGAAGGTCATTAATAAATAGTAAGAATAAAACCGGTCCAAGATGACTTCCTTGCGGAACACCAGATGTAACCATAATATTTTGTGATAGAGAATTTTTATATAAAACTTTTTGAAAACGTCGCGATAAATAAGATTCTATCCAATTCAGCAATTTTACAGGCAACCCAATTAGCTTAAGTTTATTCAATAGAAGTTTATGATTGACACTGTCAAAAGCCTTGCTAAAGTCCGTATAAATAACGTCAGTCTGTTTTCCCAAAGTGAAACCTTTTATTACACGAGTTGTAAACTCCAAAAGGTTTGTTGAAGTTGATTTAAAATCCAAAAAAAAAAAAAAAAATTATTTTAGACCCACGGATTTTGAAGCGTACTAAGTAAAAACAACCGCGACCCGTTGATAAAAATGTATATACATGTAAAGGAAATCTACTTTTATCATTTATACCTTATTGTTGTTATGTTTATATTATCAGTTCAGTATTCAATTTATATTCAATTCATATTTGTAAAAAATGTCAATTGAAAATATTTTTTGGGATTCGAAATAAAACTTCTGACGAACAACATCATATATCTGCTGCTTCTGCTTGGCTTATTACAATTTTGGGGCTCAACCATCAATTTCTAAAGTCTCAAGATAAAAGACTGAAGACTCTTTATCCATGGTGGATAAAATGACGATAAAATGACACAGCTGCGAGAGGAGATTGAAAATCGAAATGCTCCTATTAGTGGTATCGTGCTGTTCTAAAACTACGACTAATGAATATGGTGTCAAATGAAGCTGAAAATTAAAACGCCGAGGACGAGGACGAGCAGCCACAAGAAGTAATAGCAGAGAATACAAATTTCGCAGAAAACAAACAAGGATGAGACATTTTACAACAAGATCTCCACACAGCATCGCAGTCAAACGTTAACCAATTTGGAGTGGTCCAACGAGCAATACATGCACCACCAGAAAATTCGATCGATGCTTATGTCATTCAAAGACGCTGAAGGTATTGTTGAAACATTTAACGGAGAAGATGACGTATTGATAGAGATTATGGATTCGTCCTGTTGAAGAACTAAAAGATGATTGTGGATGGACAGATAAGGACTTAGTAATATACGCAAAAAAGTAACTTCGAGGCACTGCTAAGTCTTTCATAACAAGTTTGTCATGCTGCAATCACTGGATAGAGTTCAAACACGAGTTAATTCATGAGTTCAAGGCAGCAATAACCTCGAAAGATTTCCATGCGAAGCTGAATTGCAGAAAAAAGAAACCAAATGAGTCTTGGCGGGCATACGTTTATGATATGCGTGAGATTGCATCGACCATCAATCTTGACTACAGTTCTATAATTTCATACATCGTCGATGTAATAATCGATAATTCCATTGAAAAGTTAGTACTCCACGGCGCAACGAATTTTAACGAACTTAAAAGTAAATTCATGGAATACGAGAAAATCAAGAACAACAAGAATTTGCGCTTAATACTTCAGTTCATCAATTTCACAACAATGAAGTTTCGAAAACAATTGGGAAGAAGATTTAATGCTACACCTGTGTTGAGGACGAGCACGGTTCTAGGAACTGTCCCAATGCAACAAAAGGTCTCAAGTGTTTTAAATGCAACAAATTTGGACATATTTCGTCTGCTTGCACCTTTGGATATTTCGAAAAAAAGAATGCTGTTAAAATTAACATCGAAGGTTCTGTAATAATGGTATCAATTGGAACGAATTACTTCGAGGCTTTAGTGAATACTGGAAGTTGCGTAAACTTGATAAAGATGACAGTACATTAAAAGCTCGAAAATCAGAAGTTGCAGAAAACTCTAAAGAATTTTGTTGAACTTGGATGGAAAACAAATGTTCCAGAAGGATTAATCACGCATGACATTTTGTTATCAAGTGAACAATTGGTCTATTCACAGTTTAAGCGTATATTATCAAAGCGTATTTATAGCATTTGTTATATTTGAAACTGTGAGCACCTCAGTATTCAACAATTATGCAACGCTGTGACGTTTATCGTTAGTGTAGCCACTACGTTTAAAACTCTTTGAAGGATAATTTTTATTACCTGTGGGGATTATTACAATAACCGAAATATATCGAATTAGAAGCAAAACATTAAGTTTAGGAGATATATTAACTCCTATTTCTTAATAAATTATATGCGAAGTAGAAGTTCTATTCTTAAAACCACCCCACCATTCAAAATAATAAAAAAAATATTTTTATTTGTTAAGCAAAATCAGTGATATTTTGCTCAAATGCAGTGGCACCACTGTCTTATTTTTTATCTGACAAAACATTTAACACGAAGTTGGCAGCTGTAGACGTCTTAAAAGTACGAGGCTCAAAAAACACTTCAAAGGGCTACTTTTATTTACGCGTGTCTGCGTATTTGCGTTTGCATGCAAAACAACAATAAAGCAAAATACGCTTGCGAAAGTTGGCGTACATATAACAAATCGTAAATATAACAGACCTGCGTATTCAAACTGTGAATAGGCTATATGTGCAGCGCCGCATTAAAACATAGCGGGGCCTGGGGCTAAAATCATCACGGGGCCTACTTAAGGACAGAGAATTTAGTTCGGATCTTTTAGTAATAAAAATATTAATTTTTACGCAATTTTCATATGTCTTAAAGTGAAAAAATAACTCTTGAATTTTTATTTAAAAACTTTTCTCAATTTAACTGTGGCAAGACTTTCTATCAATTCGTCAAAATTAATCGTTTACAACAAATCATTTTCAATACAAAGTTGGCGACAAACGTTCATGTCGGTTTGATCGGTGTACATTTTTTATTTTTTTAATACTAAAAATTGCCTTTCAGCTTCAGCTGTTTTTTCTAGGTATTCTTCTCTCATAGTCTTGGCAAACAATTCGACTCAGGTTCTAGCACAACTCTTAAACCCTGAAAATTCACTTCGCAAATATGTTATGAATTCGATAAGAGAAGAAAACATATCGTTAGCAGCTATCAAATCTATATAATTAATAAGCTAAGGTTTTTTTTGTGGCTTCAACTCCTCCCAGACCAATGATTTTATCGATTCAGATGTCATTTAATTTGGTTTAGGTTGTAGATGTGCAAACCACTTTTAAAAATTCCCTACCTTTTAAAACAGAAATACAATTTTTATATAAAAAAATCCTTTTTAATCGATTTGAATTTTAGTTTGAGAAGAGCTTATGAATTGATCAAATTTGAATTTTTTTCAAAACTAAAAATTATTAACCAAAATGATCTTTTATGCATTCCTCAAATGTCAATTGTCCGAAAAATGCAGTTCCAAAATCAAAAATTCCACTTTCCGAGCAAACAACTCAGTCAAATTTTAACGTTTTTTCATCGAAATGTGTTATAAATCGATGTTGTAGGTAATCTGTAAGTATTTTTTATTAATTTTTTAATTATGTCTTAGTATTATTTTTTGTCTTAAACCTATTTTTTTCTTCGTTTTTATTAAAATTAGTTATGTTTTGTAAAAACTTAAAAAAAGGCATAATAAAATTGAAAAAAAGGCAAAAACAGGCATTTATTTTAAAGGATAGTAAAAATTCAATACTTTAAAACTATGTAAAGGGAAGTATATTTACTGGTTAGACAAACATTGAACCACCATGTACATTTTGAAATTCTCGGACTCATTCTATTATCCCGAAGAAGCGTCTTAAAAGTACTAAAGACTCGTTCGACGTCAGCCGAAACGAGTGGACACCATTTAAAGGCATCAAAATCAGTTCATGGTCCCATTTATTATGCCATAAATTTCTTTTATCGTTGTATGTTTTCGTTGCCCGAAATAATTGCATTAAACTTATTCATTGCCTCTTCAGCCACAGAACCTTTAACTTTTTCGAGCTCCTTTCGTACCCCATCCAAAATTTATAATACTACATCAATGGGTTTCCCTTAAATAGAATAAAACAAAAAAAAATTGGTTTAGCTTTTAATAAGTATTTTCCCATCGGTTGAAAGCACGTATTTGCCAAAATGTTTCACAAAATGATATTAATTGCATGTCTGTGAGTTTGCAAACTTGGGCATTTTAAAATTTTAACTCGGTTTAAAACTGAAGACTTAACTATGGAAAATAATTAACAAGTGTCAGTAGTTGACGTCAAGTTACTTGCTGATTGTAATGTTGCCATATTTTTACTTTTGATAACTCACAATCTTATGCCATGTGATGTTAGTTTTTGATGCTTCTTAACACAATGCAATTTTTACTTGTCCCAAATTGTAATTTCTATTGTCTTAATATAACCAAAAAAATACAAAATGTGTAAAAAAGGCAGAAAAGGCAAAAAGTGTCAAAATGACAAAAAAACGGCAAAATAAAAAGCATATATTTGGAATCTAAAGATTATGAAACGCATAATTTTTTATTCAGAAAGAGTGTATAGCAAAGCAAACAAAAAAAGGCAAAGTCAACATAATCAACATAATAATGTTTGTCTCAGTAGTAATATTAGAGTAAGTCCGTCTTGGTATTTTGACAGTTACATTTAAAAATTTAGTGTCAGATCATACGTTTTAAGTCAAAGCATTCAGATATTGATCTTTTATATCATTATTGAGACTGAATATATCGTTATTGAGGAAAAAAGCTTCTTGAATAGAATATCATATATTAAACGTCTATAATATTTCTAGCATTTAATTTGTATTAAATTGCTCGAATTCGGGCAGCAGGTTTTCTTGTCAATATCTAATTTTTGCAAATATTGGCTAGTTGTATTGAAACAAAACAAAAAAAACAAAAAATGGGCCATTTCAGCCCTTGCAATGACTTTGACCGAGCTTCTTATGATCAGTTGTGTTGTGTGTGTTATTAAATGTTTGCACACAATTAACCGAGAACTGGACCTACATGTTTTATGCCGACTTCGAACGCTTAAAGTTCATGTTCTCAAGGAGCTTTACATTGCATTATTTACTCTCTGAGAGAGGTGGTGGCCGATCAGAAACATTTTTTATTGAAAAAAACTTTTCGCCGCGACTGGGGATCGAACTCGGGCTACGAGCGTGCTAAGCCACACACTTAACCTGCACGCCACGGTCACCACTCAAAAATTCACTTTTTCAAAATTCACTTCCAGAAAACTTTCATGAAAGCGTTTTGAAGTTTTATTAATTTATTCAATAGTGCAGAAGCTTCATGCCGCGTTTCGGATTTTTGGTTTTGATGTTCACATAAGATTTCCTAAGACTTAAGAGATGCATATTTTAAAAACATGATAAGCCACATTGCTTCAAAAATTCATATTTTATGTTCATTACGTCTCTTGATGCATTATCAACATCCACTAAAAATATTGCCACCATTACCAGATCAATTCTGGCCCTATACCTAAAAGAACCTTTAAATTTAAAATTTTTATTGTTTTAAAACTTTAAGGTCGATTACTTCGAAAAATTTTTTATATTGCATGTCATTTTTTTACAATAAGCACTTCATATACAAGCGTCTTGGGGGCCCCTGACTGCTCGGGCCCCCCTAGCCCCCACCTAAATCCGCGCCTGTATATGTGATTGCAATTTTTACATTATGTCAGACGATAACATGTGCTATGACATAATTTTGGGCCGCGAATTCCTTAAAGAATGCGAGTTCTGTATGAGTTCGGATAAAATTTTGATCAAAAAGATTGAAAAAAATAAGTTAGCTGAGAAAAACCATCAAGACGATTTGGCAAGTATTCAAGTCATTGGGGATGAAGTTGAATTGGATGTTCCAGTGAAATATGAAAATATAGTTGTTGATATTTACAAAAGCTATGTTCCAGAAAAAGTACAAGATTGTCCAATAAAAACTAGATTAATCCTGAATGAATGAAAACTCCAATTTACCAATGCGCAAGAAGACTCGCACCTCTAGAAAGGAAGGTTGTACAAGACCAAGTGGATGAATGGTTAAAAGAAGTCTTCATAGAGCCAAGTAATTCAGAATTTTCAAGTCCAGTTGTAGTCGTTCGGAAGAAAGATGGTCATTATAGACTATGCGTGGATTATCGGAAGTTAAACAGAGTCATTCAAAAAGATCGTTTTCCGATGCAAAGGATCGATGACCAACTAGACAAGTTAGTAAAAGCAAAGGTTTTCAACAATTGATCTGAAGAACGGTTTCTTCCATGTGCCAATGTATGAAGATAGTAAGAAGTATACCTCTTTTATTACTTCTGAATGTCAGTTGGACTTTGTAATTCGTCATCAAGTTTTAATCGTTATGTAACCTATGTTTTTTTCTAAAAAGATTCGGAAAGGTATTGTAATACAATACGTTGACGATATTATCATTCCGTCGGAGACTTCTGAAGAAGGTATTTCTCGTCTTCGTATTGTTCCAACATTAGTTGGAAAAAAATGACAGTTCCTGAGAACCAAAGTAGAATACCTAGGACATATAATCTGCGACTCGAAGATTTATCCATCAGAATCGAAAATTAAAGCAGTGCAGAAATTTTCTGAACCAAAGACGGATAGGGAACTACAGAGCTTTCTAGGACTAGCTGGTTATTTCAGAAAATTTATTTGTGGATATGTAAGCATAGTTGCCCCATTGCATAAACTTCTTGGTGGAGGAATGAACAAACTTAAAATTAAATTTGAAGCTGTTCATAAAGCCATATTTGAGGATATTAAACAAAAACTCAGTAATAATCCAGTACTTCAAATTTATGATCCTGATTCTGCAACAGAATTACATACAGATTGCACTAAGCTAAGATTTGGCGTGATATTAATGCAGAAGAGCACCGATTTTTCTGAATTTCATCCAGTATTATATTGGAGCAAATCCACCACTGAAACAGAAAAAAATAAACACTCTTACGAGTTGGAAGATTTGGCAATCATTGAATCCGTGAAAAAACTAAGGCCATACTTATTGGGTATATCCTTCAAGATTATAACGGTTTGCGCAACGTTTCAACGTACTATTAATAAACCAGCCATTCCGCCTAGAGTCAAACGTTGGACACTTTACTTGGAAGAGAACGACTACGTCATGGAACATCGTTCAGGCGAACGAATGAAACACGTTGATGCATTAAGCAGGTATCCGGTATTGCTGGCTGAAGATTCACTGACAGCTTTAATAAAAAAAACCAAATGTCAGATGATCATATTGGAGCGATTATGAAGTTAGTTAGCAAGCAAGAGTTCGATAGTTACTTCATAAAAATGGAATATTAATGAAATTTTTTGAAGGAAGGGAACTACTGGCTGTGCCAAGTTCTTTAGAGAAAGAGAGAATAAAGTCAGCTCAAAATAAAGGACATTTTGGTATTGAGAAAACCGAAAAGATGGTCAAAGTTAATTATTCTATCAAAGGGTTGCACAAAAAAGTCAATAATTACATTCAGAGCTGTCTTCAATGCATCATTATGAATCGTAAAAGAGGAAAGCAAGAAGGAAAATTGAATCCGATTCCTAAAGATGTTCAACCTTAAGTTACACTTCACATGGACCATGTTGGACCTCTTACGGCGACAAGAAAAGGATACAGATATTTGTTAGTCATTGAGGATGCATTTTCAAAGTTTACATGGACTTATACAACTAAAACGACTGTTGTGAATCGCTTTAAAAGGTCTTATAACAACATTCGAATATCCTGAAAGACTGATTACAGACAAAGGAGCAGCATTTAGCTCAAATGTCTTCCAGGACTTCTGCGATTGTATGAAAATTCGTCATTATCAGACCACAACCGGAGTCCCTAGAGGAAATGGGCAAGTCGAACGTGTCAATGGTGTAATCGTCTCAGTATTATCTAAACTAGCGTTAAGCGATTCCGAAATGTGGTATAAATTTATTGACAAAGTTAAAATATTCATCAATTCAACGTTCGACCAGGTCATACATTTAACACCACATGTACTAACTGGTTTAAAAATGAGAAATGGAGATGATGGTGAAATTTTTAAAATTTTACACGATGAATTGGTCCAAACATATTGCGATGATCGTGAGGAACAAAGAAAAAAGTGCGTGAAAGTATATTAGAGGCACAGACAAGACAAAAAACAGCTTATGACAAACAGCGCAAAGATGCTACGAAGTACAAAATTGGGGGTATTGTAGCAATTAAGCGAATCCAATATTCTACTCTATAAAAGTTAAAAAGTAAATATTTAGGACCATATGTGGTGCAGAACGTGAAACCATTAAATCGATATGATGTTTAAAAACTAGGCTCTACTGGAGGACCGAAATTGACTTCTACCGCTGACTTAATGAAACCTTGGATTTCATCGACGGGTGTCGATGTCTTATCAGGATTGGCCGTGTAAGGGAAATCTACTTTAATAATTTATACCTTATTATTGTTATGTTTATATTATCAGTTCAGTATTCAATTTATATTCAATTCATATTTATAAAAAATGTCAATTGAAAATATTTTTTGGGATTCGAAATAAAAATTCTGGTGAACAACATCATATATCTGCTGCTTCTCTTTGCCTTATTACTTACATATTTTTTCTTATTTTTAAGAATTTGTAAATGACTTGAATATTCAAATGTAGTTAGAGGACATCAGAGTTCATGTACTGTGTTCTAGATCTAAATTTATTTATTTATTTATTTAGACAAATTTGTCGAAATTTTATTAAAAAAATATTGATTAATTAAAGTTCGTTGAATTTAAACAATCATATCCCGGTCGAGGATGTTTATTGTGAAACTACAGTAGAAATATTTTACAAATCAAACAACATATCGGAATGTGACATTTTAGAGTTCAAAAGAAAAAATTGTACAAACAGTTTATATTACTTTTTGTACGGACTTAAGAAAAAGAATTAATTTCAATAATGAAATATTAAATATGATTCCATATTTTTCTCCACAACATGTAGTCTCTGGATTGCTTATTCTCTGGACACGAATAGGATTTTGTCATTACATTTTACACTTATATCCAAAAAAAGAAATTTCTAAAGCTTAAATAATAAATAATGAATATAGAGCGTTACTGAACATCCTACAATTTCCAATATGCAAAATGTCGCAAATTCTCAATTTGTATTTTTGATTTAATTAATATTTGGCAGAGGTAATCCAATTGGGCTTGCTTTGCAAATTATGTCAGTTTGATATAAAACTAATAAGGTATATCTTCGACTTGGGCGAAGGTAAAAAACTCCCACGCTCGATTCATAAGGGTAAGAAATGTTAAATTGTAGCTCTTTTTGTATGAGATTTTAAAAGATTTTACGATTTTGATGACGTCTAAAATTCAAACATATCAAATTGTTTTCCTACAGTTTTAAACCTCTGGGAATATGAAATGAATGAATACCGAATTTTATATTTGTAGCTTAAAGAGAGTTTTTAATTTTGGAGTTGTATGGTAGGCGGGCGTTCGTGGGCGAATGACGCCCAATTTTCACATAGAATACACAAATACCGATTTCAGTTGTGTATCTTAAGAATTAGCCGCTTTATTGACTTTTTTTTATTGGGGTTGTATAGGAGTAAGGCTTGGTTTCCGTCCGATTTAGCCCATTTTCATCATTTTCACTTGATTTTTGTTTTTAAAAAAGAAGCACAAATATTGAAAAACGATAGCTTCTATAGCTTGGAAATTACGGCTGTAATCTTGTCCACAGACGGACAGACAGATCCACAAGGCTAAGTCAACGCACTTTTCTATACCTTCCACGCCAACTTATTGACGTTACACACGTCGTGACAAAATTAATAAACCCTTTACGAAGTGCGAGTGGGGTATAAAAATTTGTCAGAATAACTACTTACAATAAACCAAACGAATTTGCCTCGAATACGAGGTGAATCCGAGATCTCGGATATTTATTTCGAAAACGATGTTTGAAAATGTTTTGCTAATGAACCCGAGAGCGGGAGAAATCCACATTTCATTCTCAAAACGAGATTTTTTATCATAATCGAATCACTGCCGAAACGAAATTTCAACGTAAGCAAATCGTTTTCGAATAATTTTAGCAATTTTTTTCCGAAATGAAAATTTTTAATGTATTCATATCTTACGCAAAGCGATTATTACGATTAAAGATTATAAGATTATTATTATTATAACGAAAAAAAAAATTTTTGGATTCGTACCCACGTTCCCTGGATTCAAGTCTTTCACGTTATCCACAAGCCTATCGAAGTTGTTGTTTTATAGCTGCGTAGTTTGCTTTATTATGAAAAGAAGCGTTTGGGGAAGTGGGTTCGACTCCCAGCTGAGACAAAATATTGATTGTTGTTTTTATTTTTTGCTTTTAGTGTTTTATCTCTATTTTTGAAAAAAATCTGAATGGATCATTAAAAAAAAATCAATGTTGCTTTGATTGATAGCAGATATTTAAAAATTTATTTATGCAATATTGAGAATTCGAGAATTAAATAGAATAGTGTAATAATTTGGTTAGAAAATAAATGTACTTTATACCGTAGACATATAAAAGCCACCTAAAAAACTTTCTTAGATAAGCTAGATATGAGATAAAAAGCTCTTCTTAGAATTATGAAATTTTATTTTAAAATGCGTTCGCTATTTTTATTTTATTAATCGGATTCATCTCGAATACGAGATATCTGATCTGAGTTCTCGGGTTCGTTACTAATTCGAAACCAAACTGAGTTCGCTATTTGGTTTATTGGATTATTGCTTTAAATTAAAAAAACATTGATCACATTTATACAATCAAATAATTTTACGTATACGTCTAATTGAATTAATATTGCAATGGTTATATTTAAATATCACGCAAGACCCGTCACAGTTTAAAATTTGAAATTTTTATGGAGACCGTTTTTTATTTTTAAATTACTCTATCTTTCATAAAGAAAGTGCGATAAAAGAGTTCGCAAAGCCGATATATCAATGTGAACAAGTTAATCATGAAGTATACAATAGAGCTTCTATAGCGATTCTTTCTCTATCTATACTTATCTTTAACATGATAAAATTTGAGTTTTTACCGATATGAGCGCGATATATTAAAATTCGGCACTAGCTATTTTGTTCTAAAAACCACTATTTTTCTCTATAATAAGGCACAATCTCAAAAGGTCCAATTCCATCCCTGAAATGTACTACTTCTTAAACTTTAAATTCGTTTTTTTTAAAAGTGCTGTTTGCAATAGGGATGGATAGTCGAATTGAATATCTGATTACGACTTTATTTTTTTCAATTTTTAAATGAACGTTTTTCCGAAGTCTAGTTTTTTTTGCCCGATAAACCGGTTTTAAATTTCAAGTAAAACTTTGTTAGTTTTTCTGCTATTGAAAGTGATATTTCACGATTTTTTAACACCAATTGAAAAATATATCTGATTTTTTGATGTGCTGCTTAGCTTAGATTCTAAAGTTCTTAAAATAGAGAAAAAGAAAGTATCATATGGGCTAAGCATCTTTAAAATATGTTTTTGACTGCGATTCAAAGCAAGTGAAATTTGCTTTTTCAAAGTTGGCTACGTTGTCCAACAAAAGTTTTTTTTTTTCAAAGTTGGCTGCATGTTTTCAGGGACGAATAGTCGCTTCAAATAACCGATTTTAGATTTTTAATCGAAAAATGATCGACTTCAAAATAAACTTAATTTTGTAGGAATAATCGACTTTTCGACTACTCAACTTTTCATCCCTAGTTTGCAACCGGTGAACAGCATTACTCGAAAACAATTAAAAGGATCGCTACCAAAATTTGTTTCCACTTGTAAAGTAAATACCATTGCTACTTTTAATCGTTCAGTTTTTATTTTAGAGAAATCGTTTTTATTTTATAACCTAAAATAAATGAATATTTTAGTCAAAAATCAGTTTAATAACTAGCATTTTTTTTACCAAAAATTAATACTTTTTGGTAGATTAAAAGCCCAAAAGCATTCAACGGAACAAAAATTATTTTTTTTTGTTTTTTGGATGAACAAGTTCCGAAAAATCGTGTCCACCGCATATTTCAGGTGCTTTAGTAAGTAACGGATTCCGGGTACATTAATTTATTTTTTTTATCAAAAAAATGAAAAAATTTTTCTTCAAACATTATGTAATTATAATGCAAAGACAAAAATTACCTAAAATGAATAGTATCTTTACAATAAAACTTTTAATGTAGGGTTGTTTTTCCTGGCAACCAATATTTTATGACCTCGATTGTAAATTGACGAAAAACATATTATTCAACATATTGGAAATGCGGTTACAATATTGTCGCTGTTGTGAGAGTTCTAGGAGGTGGAAATCGAGGACTTTTATTGAGCTGAAAGTTGATACAGAAAACCCATGGTAACATATAAAAATATTAATTTCTTCTCAAGATTAAGAAGTATAAGAAGTAAGTATTATTTTTAAACTTTTATTTAAGGCTTTTTATGCCGCGTGCCCATGCTATCTTCAACGATCTCCCACAATCACATTTTTTGTAAGAAAGAATGAGCATGCGAACCCTATCTTGTGGAATTGGCTAATGTTAGTGTGAAACAGGCATTTATAATTTTATATGACATTTCTAAAAAGTTTAATATTAGCTGTGTTTTTTATCAAGCGAGTAGTTAAAAAACGACCGCTTATCATATGTATACTCGCTTAAATAACACAGGAAACTGTTACTCGCTTAAAAGTTTGCCGACCAAACGAAAAAAAATGCTTCCAAGTTATGTTTCAACAATTGTTTAAATTTCCTACAAAGGTGGCAACTATATCTGATTGATAGTCAGTAGTGATGTATGAAATGAACATTTTTTGTACCAAATACTTTTCACGAAATACTCATAATTTGCTTTAGATCAATATTTCAATAAAAATACATAATAATTTAACAGGTAAGATAAACAAAATTTATAAAATATACTCATTATGTAAAACTATGTTGTTTGCTTAAGCTTTTAGCACTGAAAATCTTTTGAGTATCGGGTTTGTTTTCAGAACCGAGTCTCCAATGCTTAAAATCTGAAAATGTATGCATCACTAATTGTCAGAACTTTGATATATAAAATAAATTTGTCAAAAATTGTTTACAAAAATTTGATCAGAACATAAACAACGCTTTTGACTTTTCAGAAAATGCTTCCAAGTTTTAAAAAAATTCTTAAGCGAGTAAGCAGTCGTTTTTTGACTACTCGTTTGGTAAAAAACACAGCTATTAGTTGTGTTGTAAAATAAATTATGTAAAATAAAAATATTACATAAATTATGTATGTATGTAAAATAAATTATTGACATTATATTTTGAACAAAAATATTTAGGAATATAGTTAACTAATATGATAAATAATAAAGTTAAATACCACGCAAAACATATTTTTCAACAGTAACAACGGCATCAAATAGTGCAGGATCTTTGTCTTGTCTGGAACTTGTTGATTGTTGTATTGTGTGGCGGTGACGAAACTGATATCATCAGCAATTCCATCAACACGCAGTTTCGCCAGCTGCATATTGGTTATAAAATTCTGCATTGGATTGGTGGTGGCTGTATCGCATGGTGAACCGCTAAATTGTTGATGAATATGTATGTATGTTGAATGGTGGCGACTGCTGGATCGAACATCTTTTGACTCTATTTTCGTTTACCAACAACGATGTCTTTGGGTCACGCTGTTCGCCATTGCAGTGCAGCTGAGGTCAGCGCCCGTAGCTGAATGCTGGAAAGTTTGTGTTGTTGACATTTTGTGTTGCGCCAATGCTTCTTGCAATCATAATATAATAATAAGGCAGATGCAGCGCTGGTTATGCTCTCTTTTCGTTACTGTCGATATTGCATGATCAACTAGGATCATTTTAGAGCAACGCAGTCTTTCTTTGCGCGACGTCGAAAATACTTTGCAGCGTGGTTGTTTGTTTTGAAGCAAACAAACAAAAACAGCAACCACTACAAAACTTAATCCAACTTCATCTACAGCAAAGTCACAAATCTTCAATGCAAAATTAATGGTGTCGAAATGGGGAAGAACTCACCAAGAAAATGAGCAAAACAACCCCTCCAAGCAAAACGCCTGTCAATGACAATTATGTAAGACGTGAATGGAGTTTAAACTTATTTAAATTTTTAGAAATAATTCCAATTGTAATTGTTACCTTTCTTGTTCGTTATTTAAGTAATTTAAATGTATTCTAAAATTCTATAAAAATACTTTAGAAATTATAGAAATACTTGTGGCTTACTACTTTCGCTAAAACTTTAGTATATAACTCAAGTCTTAACTTACAGAATTTATATTTAATAATTATTGTTTTTGATTCGGTGATAACTTAATAATAATAATACACAAAAAATTTAGTTTTATCATTCATCAATCGTCAAATTTGTAAATAAAAGTGGTTTTGAATTAATAATTTTCACTTTCCATGTTAACGTCTTAATCGAATTTTAATGGTTTTCCAATTTCTGCAATTATTTCTAAAGGTTGGTTGAGTTTTCTTTCAAATGTGAAAACAATCGCTATGAAGCTCAACCCAAAAGTTTTTTAAGAAATTTAATATTTTCGTTATTTATTTAGCGTGTATTTAGAGTCACCTTACTTGTTTTTTTTCGTACGTGCCCAAATACGCAACCATTGGGAACACCGTACGCAACCGACATTTTAATTTTTATAATTTTCGTTTATCATTTTGAATTTATTAAAAATAAAATATTGACTTCTATAAGATTTACAATTTTCATACAAATAAAATGTTTTTTGAAATTTCAACACATTTCGCTAATTTATTGTTTTGTTTTATGTGAACAAAAAGTATTTTTGGTGTTTAAAGGTAAATGTTTTCATAAATCTTTAAAACAAAATTTAAAGATACACATATATTGAACCAAACTGGAGGTCATAGAAAAAATATTAAAACTAGTTTTTTATTTAAAATGTATCAAAATATACGTACTGAAGTACTGAAAAATGTTCCCGTACGCAACACAGAATGCGTGAAATATGTATTTAAGACTTCATCAAGATAGTAAATAATAATATATTTAAACATATTATACAAAAAAGCTACAATTTAAATTTTTTCTCCTTTCGAATCGGCCGTGGGGGTATTTTAACTTCGGCCAAGTCGAAGATATTCCTTACTTGTTAATAATACAAATAGCAAGTTTTCGATGGAAACTACCTAAATTGGTATATATTTACATAAAAACACATTCAAAACAAAAAACATTACTTTTTCTAAATAAATATATGATAAATGGTGATATTAATTTAAAAATATGTTAATTTTAAACTTAGCGGCATCAAAATATTGGACTCCAAAATATAAGCTAAAAATAAAATTAGCGTTTCTGAAAATCGCAAAAAAAAAAGTTCAGAATCGCTTCAATCGCTAAAATTTTAGCGATGACAGCTTAAATTTCATTCTTCGTTAAAAGTTCGTTCAGTCTCTAATTTTTTAGCTTGAAAATAAGCGATGGAGTTTTTCAGAATCGCAGCTATCGCTAAAAACTACAAATTTAGCGCTAGCGATGGAGATTTAGCTTTAGCGTGTTTCAGAATCCGGCCTCAGGAAAACCTAAAAGAAATTATTAAAAACTAAATTGACTAAATACACTTACCTCTGCTTATTTGTTATTTTCGTCTTCTGTGACAGCCATGGGGCGGCCATCATGGAAAATAACAGGGAATGTAGTGAGACATGTTGTGAGACATGGAACATCAGTGTTGCCAGATGGCAAAGTTCATTGAGATACACAAAAAAACATAGAGGCTACACTTTCAGAGCACTAATTCATAAATGATGTGTAAAAAGACGTGCTGCTGTATAATGAGTGCCTGGTAGGGCGATTTCTGTTGCTCTTTTAAAAAACCGGAAAAAGAAGGAAAATAATAATAAATAGGTTGAAATATATGAATTTTGAAAATAAGTACAATCAATCGGGTAAATATTGCGATGATATATATTTCCAGGTTCGAATATGGAAAAGTTCTGTTAGTGGACAGACAGAGGAGGGCTCGTTCGAACACGAAAAAATCCTGTTACTTTAGTTTTTAAGGAGGTGGGTTCGACAAAGTAAGTTAATGACTTCTAATAGCTTTCATCAGCTGTTTCGATTCAAGCCTTCGAGCATTCATCTGCTCAGACTGAAAAGAAATCAGGTAGAGCCAGTGGCGTATTTAAGTGCCGGCAATTTATTTGGTAGGACCTTTTAAAATTTTATAATCGTGTTTTAACCGCGCATACATTCCACATAGTTAAAACTTCGAACTTTTTCCTACAAAAGTAAAAGGAATAAAAGCCAAGTTTTTCTAAAGCATAAAAATTGAAAGAAAGAAAAACCTGAGTGTAGCAGGCTACTGAGAACTGCAAAGCACAATAGGACGCTTCAGGGTTCGTCAAAAAGAAAATGTAGGTACAATCTCAACAAAAAACTAAATAAACCAAATTAAAATGAGGCTTTCACAGTGTAGCACAGTGGTACTTTTGGCCAATCTGGGAGGGAAAAATTCATAACTTATAAACTAATTGAGATAATGTAATGAAAATTATTCTGCAGATTAAAATTATGGTAATTCATATGTATGTGAAAAATTTTTGAGATCGTACAATTACGACAGCATTTTTTACACGGTGAAAATTTTCTCTATAGATATTGAAATAAATTTCCAAGAACAAAAACTACCTCTTTCAATTAAGGGAATTTATATCCGGACAAACATTTATGTTAAAAAAATGTGTTGATTCATTAATGCTTAGTAATTTTTAAACCACAACACAATATTTAAAGGATGTAACTAAAATCAAAAAAAGGAAAAAGACATTGTTGCGAAGTGAAATTAATATATGCATTAATAATGTATTATAAAATAAAGATCGTATTGTGCTCGTTTTGTGGTTTTCCAAACAATGAAAAAACAGAATATAAAAACAACAGCATAAACAGTAAACATTAAACAAAAATCTTTTATTCGTTCATTTATATATTAATCTAAATCCTCAAGTAGTTCAGCTAAGAATTGAATGAGTTCTTCAGTATATACATTTGTATTTTTAAAGATCCTTTTATAACATGCTGACAGAGAAGATATTAACGGTTCTGATGTAAAAAGCATTGCGTGCATAAGGTCCTTCACTGTTTTTTCTCGACTTGATTTTCTAGTGTTGTACTCTCAGTCTCCGAACATCTTTGTTGCGAGCTTCATATAAAGATTCATCACATTGTCGATCATAAATCAGTTGTAAATTGTTCATATTTTAAAGAGAAACCTTACAGATTGCGCAAATTTGCACTGAAGTATCACTAATGGCACTAAAACTTTTTCCATCTATCATAGACAGTTTCATAGAATGATCTATATAAACGTGTTGGTTGCCTATTTTAATCATTGATGGCGACAAATTCGAGATTTGCTCTTCAATATTCATGATTTCAGTTCTTATAACATCTTTAGTTTCCTTTTGGTGTTTCTTTTTGGTTTCCAAATGATGGCGATTTGTTTTCCCATAATATAACATTGTGAGCTATTGCTTTAAGTTGCAATGGAACCATGTACCATGAACCAAAGCATTCCTTGTCTTAATTGATCTATGTTGTTGTTTTTAAATTGTCGTCTTCAACCTGGGATATGCGTGATATTGTGTGACCGAGAAGGTCTGCACTTTTACCACTGCTGAAATTTCCGAAACTAATATATTCTCAGGATAGCACTTTTTATTTGCTGATATAAGTACATTATAGGGTGGATAAATGTTAGCTTTTCTTAGCTTAACTCCCTGTTGTATTAAATATTACGAGTTTTTGGATAAACGTGCATCAACGAACATAGCCAGAGCTTCATCAGCAGTATAAATCTCATTATTAACCTTCGATAAATGGACATTTCTTTTTATTTCAGTTGCATTCTCCAACGAAGTATCGGTAGCACATTTTACAACATCTGCTGCACATTTAAACTCACACGAGCGGCATATGAGAGCTCTGCATACGTATAAGTATCTATCAAATGTGCTACTCGTTTTCGTTTCATTGAGCCACTTAGATCCTCAAAATTAAGCCTAGACCTTCCTGATGAAGTTGATGGTAGCTCCTCCATACAAAAATCTAATTTGTAACTAAGCCAACCTGCGTAGTGCTTTCGAAAGTTGGCCTGAGTCCTTTTTGCTTTTAGCCATCTGGAGCGCAGATTTGTAAGGAATATTTTTACTTACCTAAAACAGTTTCCAAATGCATCGTCAATCCAATCTATGCCCAGCTTATGACGTACATAGTCTAAAACAACTAGATCTTTTTTCTTGATTTCCCGTTCAGCAACCCAAATATCATAAAGCTCACTGCGTGTTACTTGAACCATTTTAGCTCGGACGCACTAGGGCAGATCAATCCTATTGAAACATGTCAAGAAATAATCAAATATTGTTAAAAAAACGAAATCAGCGCAATGTAGGGTGATGCGTAAGATATGCAGTCCACTAAAGTCATAGTTTTTGTTATTTAACTACATTACAAGTCGTACATAAAGTATGCTCTGAAATTTTTTCTCAGGACACACAGTCACTCTTCAACTATATTTAAAAAAAAAGTCTTACCTTAGCCTTTCACGATAGTTAAAAAATATAGCCCTTTAATGTTAATAAAGGTAATATGTGTAATATTTTCGCCCAAAACGCAACCACTGATCACTCGCTTGAACGAACAATTGTTTAAATACAATTATTCCTACTTTTAAACCGTTGACACCGCGAAAAAATGAAAAGGTAGGCAACAATCGAGATTTTCGTTACACACATTGGTTATAGGACTTTGAAAAAAAGTTGAAATTCGTATAATTCTGACATGAAATATTTTGATTATTCGCTCCTAAATTGCTCAAAAGTGCCACTGTGTGTAGCCGACACGGACGGCAAAGTAAAGGGAGAAAAATAAGACATCCGGAACGCATCCAACAGAGAAGTCGGTCACAATTTTCTTTTTTATCTATATACATAGCTTTATATGTATATAATCAATTATATATTTTGAAACGCCTCAATACGTACCTGAATACCTTCTTACAAGTGGCACACAACGTTGTTCGGAGAAAAAAAGTCAGAGGTTCCAACCCATAAGATCTGGTACCGGCGAAATAGTACTTTGGAAATAGCGAACAATTTAATTTTATCGGGCTTGAAAAACAAAAGAGGATTTCGGTGGCGTCAAATTTGAATTAGTGTATTTTTCATTTCAAGTAGTTTAACTTAAGGATTTATGGCTTAATTTTCTTTTGAATTTTGATATTTTAAATTTATTTGAATATTTATTTAAATTTAATTTTAATATTTTGCTTGGATTTTTATTGTAAAATATCAATATGTTTAAGTAGTTCTTTTAATATTTTTAGTTTGAATTTTTTTTTGGCCTTAAGCCAATTTTGAGAAAAAGAGGTATGTACATTCGCTGCGTGTGCCTTTTTTCGAGTTTTTGTGTAAATAACATTTATGATTTAGCAACACCTAAGAGAGCTCCTTTAGGTAGGAAAATGTCTTAGTAAAAAATTCGTTTATTTTTACCGATTTAGCTTGAAAGGCCCATTTTTTTCATTCATTGAATTTTAGTTTATTTTATGCATTTTTTTTATTTACTTAACTCTTGGCAGTAAAATTAGCTCGTATTAATTTAATATATTGAAATACTTAAAAAACTTATATACATTTTTTTAATATTATATAATTTTCGATTTTTTTTAATATACTTTTTTGCTTAGACATCAAATTGTTTTTATATAATTAAATTTGCAGTAGTTTAATTGCAATGTGTACATAAATAATCTAGGGTTACCACAAACCTGAAAAGAAAAGAATGATGTTAGTTTTTAAATTAGTTATATTAAAATGAATTTAAAATGAAATAAAAATGGTCTCGTAATTTAAAGAGTGTGGGAGCTGAAGTACAGGGGCGTTCGTGAAAATCGCACAGGGCGATATGGACGTCGTTGTTGAATTTTAAACGGTTTGGATTTGTTTGAGTTGGGGTCATCGACATGAGAATTAAGTTATGACCCGGTGTGAGCCGGAAGTTATTGTTTCTCCCTCGACTGGCCTGAAGGGTTGAGAACAGCGCCCGGAAACCGTGAGCTAGTCGGTGCGCAATCAGGCCAGGTACGATAGCTAGGGACATGTAACACTTTCCACGTAAAAAGCTAAACTATTCCTTTTCCAGCTAGATTGTCATCACTCTATGGAAGAGGAAGTGCTGTATCTCAAGCAAAAAACACTCAATTCTTGCCGTCATGCCAACTGATTCATTCTATTTGCAACAATTCAGTTCCACAGGCGCCAGCTCAACGTTACACCGCAACGTTTGAACGATACTCCGCCACTGCAAGGAGCTGGTGATGATCCAGGAATTTCCTCGCCTATATTAAGCAATATAAATGCAGCCGCAGAAGCAGCCAGTCAACAGTAAACGTGCACAATGCCGTCATCGACTTAATGCGTGTGGCAATGCGCCAACAGAATACGTGGTTGTACCTGAAGCACAGCAACATCAGCAGCAGTAGCAACAACATGAATATCATCAAGAACAACAACAACAGCTTTGCGCTGGCGTCTTACCCGTTTTGATAGCAACATCAGTGCTTGTTTCTGCATGTTCATCGGACTCTGGGTTTTCGAATTTAGATGCCAATGCCCCAGTCTACAAGCCAAAAGGTGGCCCTATTGGTGGTGGCTCAAGCAATAGTGGTGATGTTAACGCTTAACAAATAACTGCAAATCGCTTACTACGACGACAAGTTTGAGATTATTATTTTTATCATTCAAACTATTGGATTTTGCCCTTGACAAAATTCACCCTCACAAAATTTCCATTTCCAAAATTGTCCCTTTTTAAAATTTCCCTTTTTTAAAATTGTCCCTTTTTTAAAATTTCCCTTTTTTAAATTGTACTTTACAAAATTACCCTTTACAAAATTGCACCTTTACAAAATTGTCCCTTAACGAAATTGTCCCTTTACAAAATTGCCCATAAACAAAATTGTCTTCTTTGAACTTAATACTGAGAAAAAAATCAAACAAAAGTTTTATTCAAAAATTAATTTAATACAATTATGCAAAAAATTATCATTTAAATCGGGTTGGGGTCGAAATTGCCCTTATACAAAATTTTTTCCCCCCTTGATTTGCTTCCAATACAAAAATTTCAGACATGACCGACAATTAAAATTACGAAAAACGCTAGAACGTATTCCTTAATCTTTGACTGACTTATGACTGCATTTTATTATTTCATTGCCAAAAAATTTGATTATTCATAACAATAACAAACAACCGTTTTTCTAAGTTTGAAAACCTGATTCAGCAAAGTGATGAGCTAATCAGATCAAACATAATTGCAAAACAATACTGCAATGAAAAAGTGCAACAATGATTGTGTTTTACTGCGCGCGCACAGTATCAACATATTATTTTTTATTTATTTTTGTACAATTTTGTAAAGGTGAATTTTGTAAAGGGAAATTTTCTGAAGGGGAAATTTTGTAAAGGGAAATTTTGTAAAAAGGAAATTTTGTAAAGGACAATTTTAAAAAAGTGCAATTTTGTAAAGTACAATTTTGTCAATGAAATTTTGTATAAGGGCAATTTCGACCCCAACCCCAAACTATGAAAACAAACAACATTAAAATAAATGAATATTGAAATTAACTCTTAAAGGCAGGCATAGTTTTAGTTTTCCAGTAAGTTTGGGATCAATTCCTCAACATTTTTTTGAGAAAAAAAAACAAATGAAAAAATTACATTTTTTAAAAATATATTAATTGCACACCAAATATTCACAATTACTAACACCATTATTACAGCATTATTATTGCAATACTTTATTATATCGATTATAGTATTGCAAGCCACTGCCAACTGCTGCATTTCCCACTTGCAAACAGTTAAATTTTGCTGCCAGCTCTTGCAGTGATTTTCAAAAGCTCCATTTAGCAACTCGTCATCGTCGCTAGCTAGAAGGCAATGCTGTTCCCAAGTCTAAATTTATGTAAGCATACTCTTCAATGCTTTTTTTATATTTTATTTTACTTTTGAAAACTAATTAATTTTGAGTTGTTTACAAAAACGAACTTGGGAAATATTTATAACAGAAGTTACATATATGTATCTCGGTCTTTATAGCAAGTGTTTTGTGATATGGGATAAGATAAGGTACTGGAAGATCACATGGAAACGCGACATAAAAAACAACGAACAAATTCTTTCATTTCTGGATGTATCACATTTGTTTAAATTACTAAGAAATAATTTTTTTGACGAAGGTAAAAAAAAAAAATACTTGTCGAGCTTCTTCGAAGATGTGGCTTTTCGGAGTTATCCATAAACAAGTTATCGCCAAAACTACTGAGTTTAGCTGTAGCAGAACGCAAAAAAGTTAAAATGGCCACAAAACTTTTGTCGCATACTAATGCAATGGCAATTAGCAGAGCAGCTAGCCTAGGCTACTTAAGTGGGCATAATTCTCAAAATTATTTAAAATTGTTATAAAGGGTTAAATATTAAATTTATATAATTTTATCTTCAATCTTTTGTTTTATGTAGGCAAATGACTGGTTAAATGTTATGAATGTGAAGGTACCACGATCTGGCACAATATGCATGCTTACGGTCTCGCTCTTGACGAACAAGATAAAATTTTAAATGGCGTCTAACATGCAAATAATTGGCAAGAAAAACTTAATCTCATTTCAGAAAGGTTACCGCCTCATGCCTTAATTCAAACTTTAACAATTTTTTAATAATTATTTTTTTTTAAAAAGGTAATTTACAAAGCACAAAAGCCCTCAAATTGTTTCTTGTTCAATTAAAGAACAGCTTCCAGCTGAACAACTTGTTGACATATAGCCACAATCAGGTCGGGCTGGAAAATTTCTTTCGCATAATTCGAACAAAAAGAGGCCTGCACGACCATCTAGACCAGCAAGAATTTAAATATTGCCTCCGTTCGTGCATTCTTGGATATAACGAAGACGTGTTGTCTGACAGTGCAAACATTGCGCTCGAAGATACGCCCGACTTAAAAGAAAAACTTCTTACAGGTAACTAAATCCAACAGTAATACATCACTTCTTCAATAACTTCATAACTTCAAAAATCAGATTTCTTTAAAAAATATCTAACAATATATTATTTCAGGGTTGATTTTTAAAAGCATTTTCTTACAACCGGAAATAAATAAGACGATCCGAGAAGAGGAAGAGCTTGATGTTCTGGTTTTTGATAAACTCGAAAATTTTGCTGGCTATATTTGCCATAAATTGCACTAAAATGTACCCAATATTTGCGTTGCTGCCGAAAACAATCCGTCTTTTAACCCCACTACTGACCTAATAAAGCAAATGAATCCCATGCGAAAAATATTCGACGAAGTAAACAAAGATGGTATATGTAAAAACAAGATGGTATTTGTAAAAAGAAAATTAAATAAAATAATTCATAAAATTATTTAGTTTGTTATATTTGTTGTTTTTCAATTATTACACGGAACAGTAGCTAAAAAAGCTCAAACGGTTTGATGGTCGATCTTACATAATTGAAAGATCATTATAAATATGACGAACCAAGATTTTTTCTAAGTTTCGTGTGAAACTACTTTTAATATGTAAGAGTTAAATTCATTTTGGTAAAACAAAGTATATCTTAGCTGCTCAAAAAAATTAAGCTTCCTCGCGAATATCATGCTAGGTTGTTAACTATTATTATTTTTTATAAGTTCCAAGCAACATTTTTCACCTGAATGAGCTTTCAAATTGGCGAAGATTGTCGGGTCTCCTTTCTTAAGTATAGGACAAAGCACACTGAGATTCCAATCCTCGGGCATGCTTTCCGCTAGCCATATTTTGCTCATGAGTTGATGCATACACCTTATCAATTCACCGCCGCCGGTTTTAAGCAATTCAGCTAGGTGGTGGAATTTCCTATCCATCATTGTCGATTGGTGGTGTCAGACGGCATTCTCCAAGGGCGGAATTGTTGGTATCGTCGGAAAAATGCTGTCTTCCATAGTTTCAATGCGCACTGCGTATCTGTAACCAGATCACCATTTTCATCTCTACAAGTGGATGCTCCGGGCTTGAAACCTTGGGTTAGACGCTTAATCTGCTGGTAGAATTTTCGAGCATCCTTTTTGCCCTGGTACACCTCAATTTTTTCTCGCTCACGCTTTTCCTGCTCTCTTTTTTTACGTCTGAAAAGGCATCTCTCTTCCTTCCTCTTAGCGCGATAGTTTTCGTGCATGGCTCGCGTTGCAGCGGACTGCAGCGTCTTTTTATATGCGGCGTATTTTGCTGCTGTCGCGTCGCGACACTCCTGGTCATACCATTGGTTGCGAGGTTGCGGTCGCCAAAAACCAATGACTTCTTCAGCAGCAGTGCGCATGGAGTGGGATATATACGCCCAAAGTCCGCCAGCGTCGTCGGAAGAATTTCGCCTTGATGCGGATTGTCGCATCTAGTTTCGTATGCCCGAAACTAGAAAAACTGTATGTTTCGGGTTTCGAGCTTTTCTAAGCGGTTACCCTAGTAGAACTAGAGAACACTTTATGTTTCGGGTTTCGAGCTTTTCTAAGCGGTTACCCTAGTAGCACTAGATACATCCTGGAACCTCAAAATCCCACATAAACTCCTAAAATCACACTTTCACGAGTCAGCAAACGGAGCGGAAGACCGGAGGACCGAGAAAACGCAGGACATCGTAGGACATCTCAGGACATCGCAGGACATCAGGAAGATTAGTAACTATAGTCAAATAATAATAGTTGAATGAAATGCTCAATAATATAAATGAAAAATAAATCAAATTTGTAACCATAGCATTAATAATAGTGAACTAAAATAATAAATCAGAACTTTATTACTTTTAAAAAACGCTTTTGGTCTCAAATATATAAATATTTTTGTACAGAACCCTGGATATCCGGCGAGATATACCCAGGCTTAAAACTTCGTTACAAATGGCGCCCGAACAGGGACCAAAAGCATAGTGAAAAAGAAAAAAAAAGAATTTTCAAAAAAAAAAACTTGAGTGAAAAAAAAACATTATTGAAAGGACTATAGAAAAAAAAGAGATAAGTGTGAAAAAAAATTAAAATGGTTAAAACAAGGTGGATTTATCATCCCTCCAAGGAGGAACTGCAGGAATATAAGAGCGAGGTAAGCTTAGAAGTTCAAGGTACGGTCGATGAATTGCGAAAGCGATTTCTTAGCTGGATAAGCAGCGAAAACAGGACGCTATGGGCGTAGTACGTCACCTGTACCACAAACGCAGGCTAAGTTGCCAGAATTCCGGGTAATACTGCCGTTAGGAGCTGCACAAGAGGATATGACAGTGGTAAGTCGTGGAACCACATGTACCTCTTATGCAACTGTTATCGACCAAGTCAGGAAATGGTCTGTTCGATACGACGGGGGTAGAGACCCCATCGCATTTATCGAAAGAGTGGAGGAGCTTACGGAAGTTTACGGACTGGAGCCAAACATGATCCCAAGAACGATGCCAGAACTGTTGAAGGATAATGCCTTGGCCTGGTACAGGAACACAACGTGGCAGTGGGCGTCATGGGAAAAACTTAAGGAGGAATTTTTGAAATTTTTCCTTCCACATCGGTACTTGGAACGATTGGAGAGGATGAGATCCGGAGCTGCAAACAAAAAAAAACACGAATCAAGTAATTCGCAACCAGGATGCAAACACTTACACGCCATGCTCGGTACACGGAAGAACATACATTGGATAGAATCTTTAGAAATAGTTTGGTAGAAAACAAGTTCTACAAGTGGCTCAGAGATTTTTCCAATCTCAGCGAACTTACCGAGATGGCAGAAGATTTTGAAGCTCTACGAGACGAGAAAGAGCCAACCAAAGGAGGTCAAGCACGCCAGCGAACAGAGCAGTACCGTATGTTAAACCAGGCACCCGCTAATGACCCTGTGGATGTCCGGACAGCTTGTTTCCGTTGTGGTCAGGATGGTCATCGTAGAAGTCAATGCAGGAATGAGAGGATGGTTTTCTGTTGGAAGTGCGGGAAACGTAACAAGCAGACATTTGAATGTTGCGATCGGGATTCGGAAAACACTCAGGGATTCCGGCAGAGACGAGGATTATCGGGATCCCTTCAACAAAGCGCTCCTCGTACCCAACGCAACCATTAGGGTTTGAGCGAAGCCGCATCTTCGCTAAAGTGGCTCTGGGAGAGGAACTAGCAACAGCCACTATAGACACTGGAGCTAAAAGAAGCTTTGTGAGCGAGCTATTTGCAAGAACACTTCGAAGACAGGGTGTTAGCATACCTATCAGGACGCAGGTGAGATTGGCAGACGGTACAATAAAATAAGTCAGGGAGGCGTTAGAAATTGAGGTCAGGCTGGGAACGTCACAATGTTTTTTGGAACTTTTGGTCATGCAGGATGTGACAGACAACTTAATTCTGGGAATGGATTTTTTGATGCGGACAGGATCAACTTTTACATGTGGTGGTAGCAGCATCACGCTTAGTGAAACAGTCGGGATGGAACACGAAAAGGATCTGGATATGTGTTCTTTGGTGCAGACTAAAGTGGAAGATGAACAAGGCAAAAGTAACAGGAAAATTATTACAGGTGAGCAAAACGTGGAGCTCAAAAGTGAGACAGGGAATCAGGAGCAAATAAGAATATTTCTGGAAGATGAATTACGGGAGTTTGAGAAGTTGCGGAATGTGTCGAATATTACCAGTCACAAAATTATTATGAAGCATGATCAGCCAATTAAGCAGCGGTATTTTCCAAAGAACCCAGCAATGCAGGCTATAATAAATAAAGAAGTCGACGAGCTAATCGAGAAGGGATGCGTTGAACCGTCGCATAGCCCGTATAGTGCACCAATAGTTCTGGCTAAGAAAAAGACAGGTCAATGGAGGCTGTGTGTAGACTAAAGACAGCTAAATGCGCATTCAGAACCCGATGCATACCCACTACCCAGAATACAGCATATTCTCGACAGGTTACGGAACGCGAAGTACATTAGCAGCTTAGATTTGAAGAATGGCTACTGGCAAATACCCATGGATCCAGCAAGTAAACAGTATACAGCATTTTCTGTGCCAGGGAAAGGACTCTTTCAATGGCGCGTCATGCCATTTGGGTTTCATTCAGCGCCGGCTACTTTTCGGAGGGCACTCGATCAGATAATTTGTCCAGAAATGGAACCACATGCTTTCGCAAATCTGGATGACATAATTGTGATAGGAGAATCATTTGAAGAACATAGAAAATCCGGCGGCTAAAGGCTGCAAATCTCAGGTTAAATCCCGAAATGTGTGAATTTTTCAAGCAGGATCTAAAATATCTAGGACATGTGTGAGCAAGGATGAAATTCATACGGACCCAGATAAGGTTGCGGCGATTCGAGAACTGAAACCGCCAACAAATGTTCGGGAGGTGAGACGGTTTCTAGGCGTTGCATCATGGTATCGACGTTTTGTACCAGACTTTGCAAACATCGTTATACCTTTAACGAGTCTTCTTAAAAAGGGAAAACATTGGAAGTGAAGCGAGGACCAGCAACGAGCATTCGAGACTCTAAAGGAAAAACTGACTGAGGCTACCGTACTGGTATGTCCGGATTTCACACAGAAGCTTACGTTGCAGACGGATGCGAGCGATTATGGGCTGGGAGTAGTTTTGACACAGGAGTTCGAAGGAAATTAAAATTATTATTAATTTCCTTATTATTAAATTATTATTAATTAATTTTTCCGAGCAAAATTATTCTCCAACAGAGAAAGAATGTCTTGCTATCGTTTGGGGCGTGAGGAAAATGCGACCGTATTTAGAAGGGTACCAGTTTACGGTAGTGACTGATCATCAATCGCTCAAATGGCTAAATTCGATAGAAAGTCCGTCAGGAAGGATTGCAAGATGGGCGCTGGAGCTGCAACAATACACATTTGATGTTAAGTACAGGAAGGGAAAATTCAACGTGATTGCAGATGCACTCCCATGACAGCCGCAGGAAACTCTACTAAGATTGGAAACAGAATCGCAGGAATGTAGTTGGTACAAGGCCAGGGTGAAAGACACACAGACAAACCCAGAGAAGAACCCAGACTACACCATAGTGGAAAACTGTATCGTCATATACCAGGAAGGACAGGTGACGAAGATTGCGCATCGTGGAAATTTTGCGTACCCAAAAATCAACGAAACAGAGTCCTTGAAGAGAATCACGACAGTCCGTGCGCTGGACATATGGGAATAAGGAAGACAATTTTCCGCATTAGCAACCGCTACTACTGGCCAGGGATGTGGCGGGATATCAGGAATTATGTTCGAAGATGCGAATCATGTCAAAGGTTCAAACCGATGCAAGAGAAAGCAGCTGGAAAGATGTTTACGCAGATCGCAGATGAACCGTGGTCAATTTTGTGTGCAGACTTTGTGGGACCACTCCCGCGCTCTACCCACGGAAATACAATGCTGGTCGTGTTCTTCGATAAGTTCTCAAAATGGACAGAAATAGTGCCCCTACGGAGAGCAACAGGTGACACTCTGAAAAAGGCATTTTGCAAACGAATCCTAGCACGATATGGAGTACCAAAGGTATTAGTCACAGACAATGGAACACAGTTCTGCAGCAAGCCGTTTCAGAAATATCTACAGGACCTAGGAGTTCGACAACAGTTTACAGCATCCTATACACCGCAAGAGAACCCAACAGAACGAGCAAATAGAAACGTGAAAAGAATCATCGCACAACTCACTGGTGCGGATCAGAAGAAATGGGACAATCTTCTTCCCGAGATATCGTTGGCGCTGAACACAAGAGTCTCAGATACGACAGGATTTAGTCCAGCTTTCTTGACGCAAGGCAGAGAACCCTGGTTACTTAAATCCCTTTAAGACGGACAAGCACTTGGCACAGGTAGCAGAGTTCAAACACCAGATGAAAGACACACAAGATGAGAGGAAGTGTTTCAAATTGTCCGTCAGAACCTCGAACGAGCAGCTCAAGATAAAGCAAGACACTACAATCTGCGGCAAAGATCTTGGAAACCGGAAATAGGACAGAGGTAATGGTCAAACAACATCATCTGTCTAAAGCTGTGGACCAATTTAATGCTAAGCTAGCACCAAAATTTGATGGACCATATCGCGTAATGGGATTTACATCACCAGTAATAGTCCAGCTGAAAAAGGATGGAAAAGACCGAGTAAGGACAGCACACGTGGGCGAAGTCAAAGAATTCCATCCAAATAATAGCGAAGAAGCAGCAGCACAAGATGGAAACCAGTCAAGATCTCGGCGAGAGAATTCCCGACCATAAATGTTGCAGTCATATTCTTGATCGTGTTTGTTCAGTAGAGGTAGAAGTAATTGTCGTCAAAACCTATTAATTAAAGTCTTACCATTATTTAAAAACAAACCAACCTACCAACTGAAAACGACATGAACCTAACCTGGTAGAGGAAAAAAAATAAAGGAACTGGGAACGAAACTGGCAACAACATGGAAACTCTGAAATCTGGAAACGACACGGCAAGTGAAACTCTTAACAAATCTGGAAACGACACTGGCAACGAAAACGGCAATCCAAAGGAACCTGGTAGCGAAACAAACAAGAGAACTGGCAACGAAACTGGAAACGACACGGCAAATGAAACAAATCTGGAAACGACACTGGCGACGAAAAAGGCAGTGCGAAGGAACCTGGTAACAAAACAAACAAGGAAACTGGAAACGACACGGTAAATGAAACAAATCTGGAAACGACACTGGCAACGAGAACAAGGACTGGCAATACGAAGGAACGTGGTAACGAAACAAACAAGGGAACTGGCAACGAAACTGGCAACGACACGGCAACAACAACGGAGACGAGAAGGAAACTGGAAACAAAGTAGACTACGAAGCAGTCACAGGAACCACCATCAGGACATTGTTTCCGATTCGTGGACGTGGTGGAGTTGAACGGGCCGAAAGGGGGTTGGCTGCCAGACCATATCCGCCGCGGAATATCGGAGCAAGTGTCCGATATGTATTGCACCAAGAGGACGAAGAGGCTGAATTTCTTGATGGGACCTTTTCGGGTGAAAGTGTCCAAGTCGGGCATAACAATGTTTCATCGCCCCGGAAGTACAGGGGGGATGTGAGGAACTGAAATTTGGGACAATTTTCAGCCCACATGAAAGTTCAACCACAACAACAACAGCCGCAACAACAACAAAAAAACAGCAACAATATTTTGCTTCCAACAACAGCAACTTTGGACAACAACACCAACAACAACAACAATAACAACAACTACAACAACAATAATTCACTTCTAGCACAAACAATTACACCACCAACAATAACAACCATAACAACTACAACAACAATAACCCCAATAGTTAACTCTATCCAACAATAACAACAACAACAACGACAACAACAACAACAACAACAGCGGGCGTATGAAGAAAAAATATTAGCAGGCTTGAAAAATAGCAAGCCAAGCAACAACAACAGCGATGCAATAAAATATAAACAAACACAAAACCAAGAGCAATAACAACAACAACTGCCTAGAACACAAACAAAAACACATAACTACAAGAATTGCACACGCCACCAAACAACGGTATGTAATGCGGGCACACACAAATTATAACAATATTAATCACGTGCCGAAATATGAACACAATAACAACAACGTAGGCGAGCCAGAGCTTGAGACAAAGCTAAGAAATACACACGCGGCTTAAGGACAACAACAAGAAACTGGTGCACAGTTAGATGTGCAAAAACATTTGATGAAAAATCGCATAAACAAGATCCCGTTAGCAAATGCAGCGATTTTTGTGCTATAAAAAGGGAGGCTGAAGACAGAATCGATCTCTTTGATCGCTGATCGTGAAAGGTAAGACATCCCTTTATCCCGGGTTTCGAGCTTTTCTAAGCGGTTACCCTAGTAGAATTTGAATATTATTTATAAGATCGGGTTTCGAGCTTTTCTAAGCAGTTACCCTAGTAGAACTAGAGAAAACTGTTTGTTTCGGGTTTCGAGCTTTTCTAAGCGGTTACCCTAGTAGGTCTAGAGAAAACTGTCTGTTTCGGGTTTCGAGCTTTTCTAAGCGGTTACCCTAGTAGAACTAGAGAAAACTGTATGTTTCGGGTTTCGAGCTTTTCTAAGCGGTTACCCTAGTAGAACTGGAGAACACTTTATGTTTCGGGTTTCGAGCTTTTCTAAGCGGTTACCCTAGTAGAACTAGAGAAAACAGTATGTTTCGGGTTTCAAGCTTCTCTAAGCGGTTACCCTAGTAGAACTAGAAAAACTGTGTGTTTCGGGTTTCGAGCTTTTCTAAGCGGTTACCCTAGTAGCACTAGATACATCCTGGAACCTCAAAATCCCACATAAACTAATCCCCACTTTCACGAGTCAGCAAACGGAGCGGAAGATCGGAGGACCGAGAAAACGCAGGACACCGCAGGACATCAGGAAGATTAGTAACTATAGTCAAATAATAATAGTTGAATGATATGCTCAATAATATAAATGAAAAATAAATCAAATTTGTAACCATAGCATTAATAATAGTGAACTTAAATAATAAATCAGAACTTTATTACTTTTAAAAAACGCTTTTGGTCTCAAATATATAAATATTTTTGTACAGAACCCTGGGTATCTGGCGAGATATACCCAGGCTTACAACTTCGTTACAAGTATTATGTAAGTTAACACGCGCCAGCCAGCCTTAGCAAATGCAATACGATCCTCGCAGTCACGGTTACCTCAGCGTGAGAACGTTGCTGAAGCAACCATGGGAAGCTCAATATCAGCACATTAGGGTTAAGCTAGCATACAAGATAATTATCTTTATGACTAAATCGCATTATTGCATTTAATATTGTTCTGACCGCCAACCTGGAATGGTAATGAAGCTTTATAAATTGAATCTCGTTTTTTAATTTAAATACCTCTACTACTTTGGGATAGCTACCTTGACGTGGTGTAGAGCCTTAGGTTGCAATGACACAACGGGCTGTGATGACGGGAGCCTTCGCATCTGAGAAGGTTTTTGGTAGGGCCACCCATGTCATATAGGCGGTTGTGGAGCAATGAACTAAAACTTATCCCTACCTGGTGGCAGGTATAAAACGCTATGGGGCCGAATCACCCAGAAAAAATAAATTCGGATGGAGTCTAATGGAGAATTAACTGGGGTTGAGATGTCAACCCAAACGTTGGTTTGGAATGCGTTGGAATGCGTGACTGATACCACCGGCGGGCACGGTGAGGAACATTATTCACTGCGTGTCGCCAGTGGTCACACCTCCTCTATGGTTGGAGCAGGCCATAGTGAATGTATTGCTACTGCCCACATCAACAACAACAAAAACACTCTTAAACGCGTAGATGCCGTTCTCCAAGCAGACTCGGATCACGAAAGCGTGACCTCAGTCAGCATGGCTGACGAAGAAAGGCTTCTTCTCTCCCCCGACAAGTCAGCGGGTTCCAGTACCTCAAGTAAAGTAGGGCCCAAGACGAAATCGAAGGAAGGGTTGAGAGCCAAAGCTCAATACAAAGCTGCCCTTAGTATCTGCAGCCGGCTTTCGGGTAAGAGTGTTCTATCTCCTAAAGAGAGGACAGAAAATTCTTCGCGAGCCTACCATACTTTGCGCCTACGTTCGCGAATTAGATCGAAGAGCAGGTAGCTCAAAAGCGTCAGAGATCGGAAGACGGAAAGGTCGTAGCTCCTGGAAGCAAGCTGCAATAGCAAAAACCGGTCTCTACAAGCAAACCGTAGCCCACAGCCGATGTGAAAAGCAAGGCAAGTGACGTGGCCGAACGAAACCTGATCGAGGCACTCATTGACTGAAGCGATCCCCAAGGGCAAATGTCTCTCGAGCGTTGGAAATCGGTAAGGATAAAGATGCTTGAGGCGATGATCGCAAGGATGCAGACTCATCCTGATGCTCCCATGCCCACCTTCGATGGTGCTGGATGGGTAACGGGGTAAAAATTCTCAAATGTAATGATGACCCGACTCTCAAGTCCTACGTGATGGCGCTCAGCTGGAAGTGGTGGATGAACATCCCGTCTCTACCGAAGGCAAAAGTGCTGTTCCCCAGAAAGATCTCGGCATCGCAGCGGTAAGTGATGCCACCCAGGAGCTCAGTCTCGACGATGCAGGTTGTCTGAGCAAGCAAGCGGACCCCGTGGAGGAGCCTTCAGCATAATGCAGCTGAAGGTCCTCCAGAGCAATCTGCACAAAAGCAAAATTGCGAGCGCCGAACTCCTTCTCGTTTTAGAGGAAGGGGGCTACGATGTAGCAGTAGTGCAGGAGCCATGGGTATCCTCGGGTAATGTGGTCTTCGGCTTAAAAGCACCCAACCACAACACTTGTAACGCAGTTAGTAGAACAAGAACAGCCATCCTGTTGTCTCATTACAGCACTGATGATCTCACAGTTGTGGCGCTAGAGAGCAAGACAAATGAGGCGATCCTGGTCGCATCCTGCTACATGGTGCACGACACCAGTGCACAGGTAAGGATCCCACATATGTGGGTTCTACCTCCTCTAGCGTATTAGACCTTGGGTTAACGCCAAATACTAATACTCTTGTAAGACATTGGAGGGTGCTTGAACAGCCTTCCTTCTCAGACCACAAATATATTAGCTTTAATATTAAATTTAACTATACTACGGCTCAAAAGATCTTCAGAAACTCCAGAAACACAAACTGGAATCAGTTTAAAAAAATCATTGTGATCAGATTACCTTCTCCAAAACGTATAAACACAGAATCCGACATCGAAGAGTCCCTAAAGACTCTCTCAAACCTACTCATTAAAGTCGACCAAGAAGAAATATGGGGGGAATACAAATGGAGGCTCATACTTTTCAAAAGCAATGACCGGCGAGCAAAAATATCCTCATGGAAGGACTTCTGCTCGAGCATTGAGAAAACTTCAGACACAGCAAGGCTCAGAAAGCTGCTCTCAAAACAGCCCTCCATTCAGAGTCACGTCCGGAAAGACAATGGCGAATGGACGATGGGCAGTCAGGAATCTCTAGATGCGCTTCTTAAAGCACATTTTCCAGTCTGTACTGAAGTCTCATAGAGAGACTGGACAATCCTTTCAGAGACTCCGCAGAACTTAATAACACCAGACAAAATCCAGTGGGCTATAAACTCTTTCTCTTCTTCAAGAAAATTTCTCTCCAATTAATACATATTTTTCTCTCTCAAAAAAAAAATGTATATCAGAAACTACTGATATAAGTTCTCAACTTTTAGTTATTCCGTTCAATAATCCCAAACTCTTGGGATTATTAAATGAGTATTTTATTTTATCTCAAATAATCCCACACTCTCGGGATTATTAATAATTACTATTGAAGTAATTGCTTTGTCACAAGAGACCCACAAATAATCCCACAATCTTGGGATTAATAAAAAAAAATTAGCTTCCAATATATAATTTTTGTTCACAAACAAACCAAAAATAATTCCACTCTATCTCGATTAAACAATAATTTACTTCTAATTCATTTATTTGGCTCACATATAATCCCACACTCTCGGGATTATTGAATAATCAACTTAGAATAAATTTATTTTGCCACAAAACACTCACTAATTATTAAATAATTAACTCCGAATCTATTTATTTTACCCACAAATAATCCCACACTCTCAGGGTTATTAAATTATTATTTTGTAATAAATTTATTCTATCACAAAACACACAAAAATAATTCCACTCTCTCGGGATTATTAAATAAATTTACTTCGAGTTAATTGATTTGTCTCACAAAAAATCCCATACTCTCGGGATTATTTAATAATTACTTTTGAAATAAATTTATTCTTTCACAAAACGCCCAAAATTAATCCCACTCCCTCGGGATTATTAAATAATTTACTTCGAGTTAATTTATTTTGCTCGCAAAAAATCCCATACTCGGAATAGTTAAATAATTACTATCAAAGTTATTTGTCTTTTGCACAAAACATTCAACAATAATCCCACACTCTTGGGATTATTAATAAATAATTTTCAAATAAATTTATTTGGTTCAAAATAGTCTCAAATAATCCCATACTCTCGGGATTAGCCAATGATTATTTCGATTCATTTTATTTTGTTCACAAAAAATCCCACACTCTCGGGAATATGAAGTAATTACTATTATTTTGTGCACAAAATACCCACCAATAATCCCACACTCTAGGAATTATTAAGAATTAATTTTCAAATAAATTTATTTGGTTCAAAATATTCAAATAATCCCACACTCTTGGGAATACCCAATAATTGTTTCGATTTATTCTACTTTTTTCCACAAATAACATTGGTTTACAGCCAATATGTACTTTGAATGACACCATCCTATTCTCATGTAAAATCGGTCGCTAATTCCGAAAAAAATTTTTTTTTTTTTCTGTCACTCCGTTTTCGAGATATTGCCCACTCGAATATTGTAATATTGTATTCGATATTGTAGGGTTTTCAACGAAAAAAAAAAGTTGGTTCCACTTAATTGCATATATCTCCAGAACCAACAACAGTAATCAAACAAATTATATATCAAATAAAAGCTAATAAAATTTCTTACATACAATGCAAACATCATTTTTTGGTCGAGCTGTTAGTTTTGGCGGAATAAATTCAAATTTCGGGAATTTTTTTTATTTTTCAGAAAAATTTCCAAAAAAAGACAAAATAGTTGCAAATTTCGTCAAGAAATCAAAATATTTTGTTACTTTTGATATTTTTCACTAAATGCCTTTATTTTTCCAAAAAAATAAGCTATTGTTGAAGAAAATCTATTGAGAAATAAAAAAGTTGTGTTAATTGGAACGAAATCACCCAAATTGTGTGATTATCAATGTATGCATTTGGACTTATTTTATTGCCATAAAAACAAAATGAGAACTAAAGGTTGTTGTAATAAAATCATATATTCTTCATTTTTATTGTTCTTTTAATAATTTACATTATTTTTACATTATTAAAATTGTATATAATTATTATAAATAATTTTTATTGTTCCCTTAAATCATTTATATTGTTATTTACATTGTAAATAATTTTTATTTATCATTCAGAAATTAAAAATGATTAGAATTCTTGTTTTGTCGTTTATTTAATTCGGGATCGGTTTCTCTGATGAGAAACCAACAATAGTCGCCCATTATTCCTTCGTCCCAAAATCCTTGGTACCGATTCTCAATTGCTGTCATCTGTTGGTGGAATCTTTCCCCATGTTTGTCGCTCTCGTCACCGAGATTCTTCGGAAAAAAATTCGAATGGTAGTGCAGTGAATTTTCAGAGACATATTTACGCCCATTTTTTTATAGTTCTTGAGCAACTCGTTGACTATTTTCTCGTTAGATTCACTTTTATTTTTCCCGAGGAAGCAAGAAACAGTCGTCCTAAAAGAATCCCACGCTGCTGCCTCAACTGGTGACAATAGTTCTGCGAATTGAAGATCGTTTAACACCTTTTTTATTTGCGGTCCAACGAAGACACCGTCTTTTATCTTGGCATCAGAAAGTTTTGGAAAAATCGTTTTCAAATATGTGAATGCTTCGCTTTCTTTGTCTAACGCCTTGACAACGTTTTTCATAAGTCCAAGTTTGATATGCAGCGGTGGGAGAATTATGTTTTCCTTTTTGACGAGTGGAACGTTTTTGACGTTGCTCTCTCCAACTTTCGACTCAATTCTTTCTGGCCAGTCCTATTGTAATAGTGGTGTTCACGTGCTCGACTATCCCACTTGCAGAGAAAACAGCAGTACTTTGTGTAGCCACTCTGTAAACCACAGAGCATACCAACGACTTTGAGATCAGAACATATTTTCCAGTCGTGTTGTTCATATTTAATACATGTCAATAGCTTCGCCATTGTTTCGTACGTTTACTTTGTGTTGACTGCATGTAATCGAAATCGATGGCTTTTTGTTTCCTATATGAATACCTCCTTCAAGCTCACTTTTCTGCCATCAATAAATTAACGCCACTCTTTGGGAATGTACGGCTGACCGAAGGTATTAAAAAAGCCAGTAATGTCTACGCAATAGCAGATATTGTCATTCTTAGTAAAGTGTATAGCAAACGGTTTTTCACGATTTCTGTAGTATGTCGCCTTAACATCGGGTCTCAAAAAGTTGAATTGTTGCATGCAATTCCGATTTTTCCTTTGACAGTTCAAAATCTCTTATCCAATCATTCAGCTGCGCTTGCGATTAGAGGTGAGTTGTTCTTTCAGTTGTAATAGTACACCACCTGTGGTTCCTTTCGACTCGACTGAATGAACGGATTTTCGATTGTTTTCACGTGTTGAATCGGGACAAGTAGGATATGGAACATCGTCAGAATGAGATACTGGCAATGAAACAGTCGGGACAGTGGCGTATATCACTCGTTTGTGTTTTCCAACACCAGTCACTTTGGCCAGATAAAAATATCAATCGTTTAGGTGGCAAAACGGTTATCTCCAGATCATCGGAACATCGAATTTCATGTTTCGTTTTTTACCCGAGCTCCATTCAGACAATATTAATTTGCACGATTGACACAAAATACTTGGCGTTCATGATTCACCAATGTTCTCAGCCGTAATACCAAAATAATGAAGATATGACATTTGCAGTAAATTCGTAAAACTGACTCGTTTCTTTTCGAAAGTAAATTCACCGCACACGTAGCAGAAAATATCTGGGTCGTTTTTAAACTGGAATTCTCGCAGTCTTTTACTCATTTTATTTTGAAATATATCTTATTTTTTTCGAGCATCTCGAAAGTGTTGCAGATATGGTACAATAAAAGGTAGGAAGGTACACGACTCAGAGCGCCACCGCCGAAACTGTCAAAAAAACACAAAATAAGAATTCACATGGTATAATAAAAACAGGTAGGCTCTCTTTCTTATAGCCATAAGTGTCGAAATCAGGTATTTTGCTGTGACGGTTTCGACGGTTGCACTCTCAGTCGTGAGCCAACCTGTTTTTATTGTTGCCTGTTTGTTCTTATCTTTTCTTTCACAAAACCCTTGATTTGATTCCTATGAACAATAAAAATGAAAAATAAAAAAATTATAGTACAATAACCCAATTTATTTATATGACAATAAAATTTTTAAAAATAACATAACGTGGGTGCTTTCGTTTCATTGAACACAACTTTTTCATTTCTCAATAGATTTTCTTCAACAATAGCTTATTTTTTTTGGAAAAATAATGGCTTTTAGTAAAAAATATCAAAAGTAACAAAATATTTTAATTACTTAACGAAATTTGCAACTATTTTGTCTTTTTTTGGAAATTTTTCTGAAAAACAAAAATTGAATTTATTCCCGAAATTTGAATTTAATTCGCCAAAACTAACAGCTCGACCAAAAAATGATGTTTGCATTGTTTGTAAGAAATTTTATTAGCTTTTATTTGATATATCATTTGTTTGATTACTGTTGTTGGTTCTGGAGATATATGCAATTAAGTGGAACCAACTTTTTTTTTTCGTTGAAAACCCTACAGTGGGCAATATCTCGAAAACGGAGTGACAGAAAAAAAATTTTTTTTTCCGGAATTAGCGACCGATTTTACATGAGAAAAGGATAGTGGCATTCAAAGTACAAACAACTTTTCGTTATTTGTAAACCAGTGTAATTCCACACCCGATAAAACTTGTTTTATTTTTTGATATTCTAACTCAGCATGTTAATTCGTGTACAGCCACTGTTAGAAAACGTAATAATAAATTTAAGAGACTAAAACCTTGGATGACAAGGAACTCCTGAACAAAATTCAACGCAAAAATAAGCTATACAAAAAATGCTCACGGTACCCTATGACAGTGATGATATTAGAGATTTTCAAAGTGTACCTTTTTGAATGAGAAAAACGTACATTTTTAGTCAAAACCGTACTTTTTTGAAAATTATTACCAAAAGCTCAAAAGAAACGCCATATCAGCTTAAAGTTTAAAAAAAATAACGTTTTTAAGTTAGTATAACGGTTAGATTTTTTCGAAGATTTGTTTCAATGAGCCTAAATTTAGAGCAAACGCGCCCTTCTGCTGCACTTTCATGTGGAAGGCATGCTGTGCCTTAAGAAAATAATGGACTTTTGGAAATATAAAATGGAAAATCACAAAATTCAAAAATGTATCTTTTGAAAAAAGGCGTACTTTCGTACTGACGGTACTGAAAGTGTACCCCAAAAGGTACAATTGTACCGCTTGTAGCATCACTGCCCTATGAACCACAATGCAAAAGTTGGTTACAAAGAAATATGCAAAGAAATTTCCATGAAAGTTTCATCATGCAAAACGAATTTTTATATAAATGAATTTAACAAAATCAGAGGCAATGTTAAGAAAGAATGGCAGCCGGTAAATAACATTTTAAATAAATCTAATAACATTGTTCAAACGGACCGTATTAATGTCGTAGGAACTGCGATCACTGACCCTAGTTGTTTAGGCCGCAACCATAAATGCAAAAGGTATAAGATTAATGCTCACAAAAGGTAAAAGATCAATGCATACTTACCGACTCGTTCGAGTATCGATTCTCGATAGCCGAACGAGTGCCTCGGAGGTGTCTTCGGCTTTGTAATGGCGGCCTCCTTCTTGATCATTTTTCTTTAATAATCAGACGCTTTTTTGAATCATCTAACCTTTTGTGAATAATTTTAAATTATCCGTGCCATCTATAGCATTATTTATCCTGTGCGTATATCCACCTATTGGAAGAAAAAAAAGGAAGTGATAAATAAAACTTATTATTATTAAAGCAAATTTTTACTTACCACGGTGTTATTCTTCTCTGGTTTCGTGCAACTGCGAGTAATTTTTTGGGCACATATTGCACAAGAAGTTACGCGCAAATTTAGGCTGACCTTTCGACTAATCAACTTTCAGCTTGCCAGCGACAGCACATTGCAAGAACAGCATGCAACCTGTTTATGGTCCCATCGAAGCCGTCAAAGTCAGCTGAAATAAATAATTAGAAGCAGGAATTAAAGTCACCGTATTGCCTTAAAGTCACCGTATTGCCACCAGTTAAAAAGGTAGGTTGATTAATTCATTATAGTTGTATAAATCAGTGTCTCCGGCAGTTTTTTTGTTTTTGAATTGTTTCAATTGAAAAAAAAACACACCATAAGAAAACAAGTTTGGTTCAGATAGCCGTCGAGGCACACAAACACACACACACACACATCATATCAAAAGGAAAATATTTCTTAATTAATTATACAAATATTTAATTACCTGCAGCATACATATATTAATGTATATTTTGTTATTATATCTGGTTTTTTTTTATTTCATTGACGTACTTCGTTGTAAAGTATATATTTATATTGCAGGTATTGCAATATATTATATTGTATGTATATATGTATATACTTTTTTTCATTGCTTTGGTACACACACTCACACACAACAGACAAATTTGTCCGTCCGTACGTTGGACAATTTTCTGCTAACGTACGTCGGTGAGATTAGTTTTTTTCACGAAAGGAGATTCTTTATGAACATACATTAGTGTCCATAGTGAACGTTTTTATAAACACAATATTTTTATATATATAATTTTATAATTATTTACAAACTAAATCACTTTGGTTTACACCCACACACACACACACACGCGTATTGAAGCATTTGACTCTGCTCCATATATTTCTTCGTCGCGTTTTTTATTTTTGTTACACAACTTCTTTATTCTATTGAACTAATATTATTTTTAATTTATATTATTTAATTGTTTTAACACTCAATAGAATAAAGAAAGAGAAATAAGCTACTCGAAAACACCGAAACGCGATCAAAACAAAATAAAACAAAACACTCGTTTTAGTAAACAACGAGACAGCTGTGGTGGATCTTCGAAAAAGAGTTGCCACCATGCTCAAAAAAAAATAGCACCTATCGCGATTATTCTTGTATGCACTTTATTTTTTAATTCGGGATTAAGACCGAATTACCAACACAGAGTTGCCACCGTGCTCAAAAATTATCGCGGCTATTGAGATTGTTATTTTAGGTACTTTTTTTGAAACATTCGGGAATTTACCCCGAATTTCCACCAAAGTAACCCCAAGTCGTCATATATAAATTTGTGTATAGATTTTTACGCGCATTTAATTTTTTATATTTTGTAAAGTTTTTTTTTAAGAGAGCTGTTGAGTGAGAAAAATGTTTTCTTTATTTTACAAACGAAAGTTTCTACTTATTAGAAACCAGTTGTAAATAATTTGAAATACCTCCAGCTTGAGAATCTCTTCAATTATTGTACGTTTACGAGCATTTTTTGATTAGCAACGTAAATATTTCGGTAAACTGGAATTTTAATAAAAGTTTTCATTTTTTAGAAAATTTGTTTCGATTTTTTTGAAAAATATTTCCAATTATTGGAAACAATTTTTACAAATTGTGAAAAAATTTTTCAAAACGGTTTTTCTCATTTTAGAGAATTTTGTTTCAATTTAATTTTGAAAAATATTTCCACTTATTGGAGGCAATTTTTAAAATTGTAAAACATTTTCAATCCGGTTTTCTCTTTTTTTAGAGAATTTGTTTCGAATTTTTTTTTTTAAAACATTTTCCACTTATTTGAAACAATTTTTACAAATTATAAAAAAAAAAAAAAATTTTCAATAAAATTTTCCACTTTTTAGAAGTGGATCTTAAGGATAACTTTAGCTTACTTAAAGAAGTGACTGAGGATCTGAAGGCGCGGTTGGATGAACGGGAGAGTGCTTTGGTTTCAGGGGGGGTTTACGCTGGAATTAGTGATGCTGAAGCCCTTAAGAAAGAGGTCGACGAATTAAAGTTTCAACTAGCCAAGCATGACAATGCAACCGTTGCATGTGATCTCCGTCTCAATGGGATTCCATATCATGAAGGTGAAAACCTACGCGGCATATTAAGCCAAATTTGTTCTACCGCAAAAATTCAGTTGCCCAACATCAAAAACATATTCCGGCTCAATAACTTCAGAAACTTGATCAATAATAACAACGACTCCACGATCATTGCTAAATTCGAAACACCACAGGATAGGAACTTCGTTCTTAGCTCTGTAGCCAAGTTTCGGCGCGAAAGTAAAGACTTTCTACGCCTATATCATGCGGGCTTCGACTCAAATAAGCCCGCCTACGTTAATGAAGGCCTAACGAAAGCGAACTCTGTTATCCTTCAACAGGCACTACGCTATAAAAAGCAACAGCTGCTAACAGCTGCTTTCACTCGGCGTGGTATTGTACACATAAAGTCCAAAGGAAATGAAAATGCTATACAGGTTAGTACGCTGGCTAAACTAAGCGAAGTTATTGGAACTCTTCACACCGAACACAGCACCAATCATGATATAAGTAACCAGAATACTTCCCAGTTTTTTCGTGGCTTTCCTTAACAGCAATATAAATGATTCTTTCTGCACCAAATTTGGAATACTCTTTAGCCCTTCTATGATTGTAACAAAATACTTTTATTTATGTTATTTTTATTATTCTTATATATATATTATGGGTTTGTTATGTTATTTCTTATCATATATTATAGTCTTGAATGTTATTGCAGCGAAGAAAAGTTTTCAAACAATGCACGCGTTATTTATGACAAAATTGTATCTCTTCATGATTGCTAAGTTCATTTAATTCAGAAATTTCTTGTTCCAAAGACAATAGTTATAATTTAATTCGTATTCTTTCTAAGCAAAGAACTGGGTTTGAAATTTCTCACCTAAATGCTCAGAGTCTAGTAAATAAGATTGATGAGTTAAGATACATCTTTGAAGGTTCTAGTATGGATGCAATTTGCGTAAGTGAAACATGGCTCAACAACGATATGCTAGATAGCTTGTTTGCATTAAACGGTTTCAAAATATTTCGTGCGGATAGGGTTGGTCATGTAGGTGGAGTGGCGATATATGTATACTGGCGCTTGTAGCAAAATAAGCTATTTTCTTTTTTTAAATTTATACACCTTCTTTTTCAAACCCAACTGAATCAAAACTAGCACCATCTAGGTGTGAAAACAGAAATTCACCTCACTTAAATGAAGATTTATCATTTTCCTTTGTCTACCAATTCTCAGTATTTTTATTGGAAATCTAACGCTATTGCGGATTATTTCTTTCTGAAATGCTGTTAGCAAAAGAATCGTGGCTTGATCGAAAGATTTAAGCTTTCTTTTCTTTATCAGCGTCGTCCAAAGAAGATCAATTTAACTTGAGCCTAAAGAAATTAATAATTACATTCAATTAGCTGACTGTACTTTATGTGCGACATGTAAGTAATTTACATATTTTTTATTTAAATTTTGCTGAAATTTTATTTTAATTTATTAGTTTAATCGACTAAATAAAGTTTTGCATTGTTGCAATTGACTCATTTTGGATTCATCTCCTTAAACATAAAAGTTTTAGATTTATGATTTAACTTTAAGAAAAAAAGTTAAAGTAAGTGATCATATTAAGCTATTCGCTTTCTTACTTCCTAAAGTTAAATTTAATTTTTTTAAAAAGCATAAAAGACGGTAGAATTGCTGCCATAAAATCTTCTTTGCTTATAACAAGCAAAATTGCATTATCAGGTGCCATCTCCGTTAAGGGTAATATATTCAATTAATTAAAAAAATTCTATTAAAACATTAATAAAAAAACAAATCTCTCTAGATTTGGCACCATTAACGATTTTTGTTGAAATTTACTTGATGTTTGGCAAAATGTGGGTAAAATTTGTTAGAATTTAGTGCAGAATCAGAAAAGCCGAAGAGAAGACACCGAAAGCTTTAATTTAGAAGAAATAAAGTTTTCACCAAAATAAAAAAAAAACATGCAACAAGGGACAACAGGCTTTGAGCACGAATTTAGTTCGCGACGATCATCATAAGCATCATCATCATAGGCATCATAATAACCATCATCTCAACCACGGGAAAAAGTAAAAAGTGCGGTATTTATATTTAAAAAAGAAAATGTGGAAATTGTGTTAATAACGAAAATAACGAGAAAATTAGTTACTAAAATTAGTTAAAATCAAATAAAAATGGAAAAAACAATCTTAATAGACTTTAGTTAAAAAAAAAAAGAAAAGGAAAAGTTAATGTTAATAAAAAAAAAAATGAAAAAGAAAAAAAAATATATGTATACCCAAACTAAATGTATGTAGTGCAATTAACGCGCATACCAAAATTCACCACTATGTGCACCGCTTAAAATTAGTGTAAAACTTAAAAACTAAACGCTTGTGAAAAAAAAACTCTGAACTAAAACTCTAGATTTAAATAAACAAAAACAAACTCTAACTTAAGCTTAAGGCTTAGATTAAAAATATAGAATAAAAACTTAAAAGCTTAAAATCAATACACAACTAAAAACTCTTAAAATCTAAAATAACATTAAAATACTATTGAAAATGAATCTAAACTACGCTTAAATATTTATTAAGAACTTAAATCTAAAATAATTCTAAAACTAATCTACTTTATACTTAAATTTAGCTTAAAACTATAATAATGGTTTTGTTGTTGTTTTTCTAACATAGTGCGAAGAAAAAAAAAAAACATGAAAAAAGTGTCGCATAAACTTTAAATTCACCACACTTAATTTGTGTCTTAGACGCTGTTATTAAAGTTAGTTACACGCTCTAATTAAAGCTCTGAAAAAAAAAGTAAAAAGAAAAGAAAAAAAAAACATAGAATATGAACGCGTATGTGAAAATTAAGCTTAAGTCTCACTACATGAAAAGCTTTCTCTCTTTAAAACAAAACTAAAAATTAAACTCACACACACACATACAAATCTAAAATTCTAGCTAAGACCAACATGAAAGATCTTTCATCGCGGGAGCAGCAGATTCAACCAAAGTAAGTGTTTTTTTTCTTAATTTCTCTTTTATTAGATATATTTATAAAAAGCTTTTTCTCTTAAACCAAAAAAAAAAAAAAAAATTATGTATACGAAAATTACAACAAAAACAACAACCAACATTAAAGTCAGAACTTTTACTTGCGCTTTAAGAAGAAAAAAAAACAAACCAAAACAATGAAAAAACTTAACTTTGTTTTTAATCGAACACTTTTCTTTTTTGTTTATATCTGCTTAAATTTAATTTATAAGCAATATATTTATAATGTTAGCTTTAATGAAATTAACAATATATTTTCATATATTAACTTTTTATAATTTGTTCATTTTGAATATTTGCTTTGTAGATTTTTTTTTTTGATTAAGTTACTTTTGGGTTTAAGCAAAAATATGAAATATTCTTATAGTTATAAATAAAGATATTGAATTGTTTTGAAATGTATCTGTAAAATACATGTTTGATTTCATGCGAGCGTTGTGAGTAAGTTGTGAAACTTTTTTTTTGGGATCATCTTTTGCTATAATTTTTGGATTTGTTTTGATGATCATGGATGGAAGGGCAAAGGTTGAGACAACATCACCAAGTCTCAACAACAACATTTTCGAGCGCAGATTCTCTTTTCTTTCTTTTTAAAACTTCTTTTTTAATTCTTCCCTTTTCGTTCCTTTATCCTATTCCTTGCACGCAAATTTAAATGAGTATTGCTGTAGTAACTGTTTTTTTAAGGTGATAGGCTACAAGATATCCCACCCCAATAGCTGACGAGCCCGAGCCGGAAATCAAAGCGTGCTTCCGTCGCTTATCATCTGTCCAACAACAACAATTATAACATTTAGAACGTTGCATGCTACATATGTGAAGAAAAATCTTGTATGTAGGTTACTGTGCAAGTCATTACCGGACAGTCTTATTGAGTACATATTTGTTGTGGTAAGCAATGGTGATGAAAACTTGCTTGTTGGGTGCGTCTACCGCCCAAATCGGAACGTAAATTATTTACCTTTACATTTATTTACATTTATTTGGACAATATTAGTACAATAAGATGCAATAAGATCTTTTAATAGTACAATAACAATGGAGACTTATAATCAACAAATTACATATTCAATATTTTTTAGAGCTTAAATAAAAAACTAAAGCTAAATAATATTAGAAAAAAATATAAATAAAAACTTAATAATTTAAGATTAAATTTAATTTGAGAATCAATATTAAGGAAAAAGAGCTTAACTTATAAAAGAAATTATGTGAAAAGTATAGTAAGATTAAGAATATGAAGTGTAAAACAAATAGTTAGTGGAAGTTAGATGTTTGAATAGTAGGACATAAGAGATTGCTTAAAGTGATTCGAGTTAATGGTTGATTTTATTCCATATGGTAGTGAATTCCATAGTTTAATGGCGTTGACGAAAAATAACCGTTTTGAGTGCAGAGTCTTAAATTTAGGTATTATAAGGTTTCCAGTTCGATTTGAAACACAAAAGCGTAATTTATTATAGAGATAAGATGGAGTCCGATTGTATATTAATTTATGTAAGAATAAACAATTTCTTGCGTTTAAATAGTTAATAATGCTACATCCTAGAATTTCTTTACTTTTTATTGAAACATGCTCAAATCGTCTTAATCCAAATACATATCTTGCTACATCATTGAATGCAACCTGAATTTTATGCGTAGAGTGACAGTCAAGATTACTATAGACTAACTCAGAATAAGTTATTAGTGGTATTATTAATTGAACAGCAAGTCTTTTCTTAGTCTCAATGGGAACAAATTGTGAAGATAGTCGCAGGCATCGTAATGTGTAATAAACGCGTTTAATAACATAATTAATGTGGTCAGAACTGGAGAGTTTACAATTGACATAAAATCCTAAGTTTTTAACCTTAAAAACAATTTGTAGACTTTTGTCGTTTAAAATTATTGGCGGGATTTGTAGGTGGTCTATCTTATCCTTATAAATTGGGAGAATATACGATTTTGTAGCATTCAGACAGAGATCATTATCGAATGCCCACTTGGAAATAGCTTTAAGATCATCATTAAGTCTGTAACATAAATCCTCAACTAAACCAATGCGGTTAGAGGAATATAATTAGATGTCATCTGCATAAGCATGCATAGTTACGTCATTGCAAACTGTAAAGATGTCATTTATAAAAATACTAAATAACAGAGGACCAAGAATCGATCCTTGAGGAACACCCATTTTGGTTTCCTTGTAGGCAGAAAATAAGTCTCCAATCTTAACCCTCTGCATTCTACCCTCAAGATAATTTGCTATTAAGGACACAGCATCATTATTAAAGCCAAAAAGTAGTTTAAGTTTTTGAACTAAGATAGAGTGATTAACACGATCGAATGCTTTCGAAAAGTCCAATAGACAAAGAAGTGTAAGATATCCTTCATCGTATGATGTTCGAATATCATCAATGACTTTCAGCATTGCAGTTGCGCAGCTATGGCCGGTACGAAAGCCAGATTGGTGCGGTGACAGGAGTTTATGCCTTAAAAGATATTGATTAATTTGATTGGCCATAAGGGACTCACAAATCTTGGAAAAAGAGGATAGAATACTAATTGGTCTGTAATCGCTCATCGTTGTTGGACGAGTAACTTTAGCAATAGGAATTACAGAAGCTAGTTTCCACGATTTAGGAAAAGAGGAGGTAGTAAAGCAGTGATTTACAATATGTGTCAATGGTGCTAATATATATGGTAAGATTAGTTTAACGAATTTTAAAGAAATACCGTCTTCGCCAATAGCATTTGATTTAATTTTCATGATGGATTTTATTACATCATTTTCAGCCCCATTAGAAAAAGAGAACTTATTAGCATCACAAAACTGACGACCACTACATTGAAAGTTATTATTGCAGACAGAATTACTAGAAACAAAAAAATTAGTTAAAAGGTTGGGGTCAATATCACAGCTTTGCTCATTATTACTACAAACTCCAAGACTTCGAATATTCTTCCACAATTGCTTGGAAGGAAGAGAGCAATTTAATTTTCGATGAAAATATCTTTTTTTTGACGGCCTAACTACTGAAACAACGTGATTACGTGCAATCTTAAATTGCTTCCAGTTAGCATCACTACGATGCTTCTTCCATCTATTGTATAATTTGTTTCTGTTTTTAATAACAACTATAACATCTGCCGTATACCAGGTACAAGACTGATTATTAACAACGAGTGTACGAAGAGGAACACAATTTTCAAAAGCACTGTTTACCTGTGTGACAAGAACATTCAGTTTTTCATCAACAGACTGAGTAAACCAACAGTCATTCCAAGAAATACGAGACAAGTGATCATACAACAGAGAATAATCAATAGACTTAAAATCACGATACGATATCGACAAAGGAACAGAGTTACAACAGGAATTAAAACTTATGGTTCAAAACAGGAGATCATGGTCAGATCATGGTCTTTTTTAAGCGTATTGGAGAATATTGCACTTCCTTTTTCTCAAATTATCATAGGCGGTGATTTTAACAGTAATCTGCTAGCTGAAAACAATTTGATGCTCGATATGCAAAGCCTAAGTCTTCTCCCTGTAAATAAAACTATGACTTTTCATTTCACCAAAACTAATAACTCTTTGTTGGACTTATTCTTTGTGAATAGTAAAACAAAAATACTTTTATATGATCAAATCTCTGTTCCTAACTTTTCAAAGCATGATCTGATTTTCCTTTCCTACGATTTTCAATTCAATAATGTGGACCATTGCTTCAGCTGCCGCGACTTTAAAAAAATAGATTATGCTCGCCTTAAAAATGTTGTACACAATGTGAACTGGGAACTGATTTATGATATGGACTCAGTCCATGACCAAGTAGAATTTCTTAAAAGTAATGTTAAGAAGCTTTTAAGTGAATTTGTGCCTCTTAAGTACAAAAAAACTAAACAAAACCAACGGCCTTGGTTCTGCAAGACAATTGAGAATCTAATATTGAAGCGCAATAGTGCATACAATCGGTGGAAACGGTTCAAAACCTCAGCCTTATATAATGAATTCAAAATCCTGCGATCGAAAGTTACAAAAGAGGTAAAAGCTGCAAAAATCAATCACTACAGTCGTAAATTTGAATCTGCGGTGGGTAGTAAGCAGAAGTGGCGAGATGTACGCAATATCGGTCTTTGTAAAAAAAACATTAATTCTTGTGATATTGTTGATGTAGAGGAAGTTAATAAAAAATTTGTCAGTATTCCTATGGCTGTAGTTAATCACAATGTTTATCAAAGCATCATTAGCATATTTGACCAAAGTCATAGTTTCAGTTTTTCTTGTGTCAGTCAAGATGATGTTTTAAAAGTATACTATCAATAAGATCAAATGCAGTGGGATATGATGAAATAAATCCAGTTTTCTTAAAATTATTGCGTCCGAAAATACTCCCTTTTCTAACTTATATTTTTAATACTGTGCTCACCAAATTAATCTACCCGGAGGAATGGAAGAAAGCAAAAATTATCCCCGTGCTAAAATCACAGAATGAGTACCGTCCAATCGCAATCCTTTCGTTCATATCCAAAGCATTGGAGTCGTTATTAAGTCAGCAAATTAACAGGCACCTTCTCAAATATGATCTCTTAACAGACAGACAATCAGGATTTAGGGCTCAACATAGTTGTATAACTGCTCTCCTGGATGTGACTGAAGACCTACGTGTGGGTTTGGATGATAATGAGGTAGGTTTCTTAGTTCTACTAGATCATTCAAAGGCCTTTGACACTGTCGACCATGACATTCTACTGACAAAGCTTTCTAAATTCTTCATGTTTTCATCAACTGCTGTAAACCTCATTGCTTCATATCTCGCGAATAGGTCGCAAGCTGTCTCTGTTAACAATGTTTCGTCAGCTTTTCTCCCTACCAAAAAGGGTGTTCCTCAAGGATCTGTATTGGGATCTCTTTTTTTCTCAATGTACATTAATGACCTTCCTAGTGTTCTTAAAGATTGTAAGGTTCATATGTACGCGGATGATGTCCAAGTATATGTGAGTTGTAAACGTGAAAATTTGCTAGACTGCATCGCTTACCTAAATACTGTTCTTGGAAATATATTTGCCTGGGCGCAAAAAACGGTTTAAGCCTTCACCCTCAAAAGTCCAAATGTCTGGTAATCTCAAAAAAAGTCATTGATATCTCAAATGTTCCTCGCCTTGTGTTAAACAGCTGCAGCATTGATTTCGTCGCCACTGCAAAAAACCTAGGAGTAACTTTTAATAGAACGCTGACCTGGCACAACCATGTCAATATTACTGTCGGGAAAGTTTACAGAATGCTACGTGTATTATGGACAATAGGGCGTATCGAATTACAATTTTTTTTCGAATTTAACATTCAAAGAGGTCTCAAAAGTTTCATGTGGTTGTCAAGACCTGCCAAAAAAATTTTATGAAAATAAAAGGACATCTTCCTGCCCCGCAAGGTCAAAGTTGTTTTTTGAGAAAAACAGTAAAAAATAACGATCTTAAAATGCTTTGATTTTTGTATAAAAATCTACATTTGTCTAAATAAAAAAATTTAAATGCAGTTTAACTAGCAATATCTTACCAAACACGATGATACTCACGATTTTTACCCACAGTATCCTGTTTGAAGGATATTCGAAGCGAAAGTTATACTCGAGATGGCACATAACTTTTGATTGTAACCATTGAGTCTAAATTTTGATGGCATTATTATAGTGTTGGCGTATTTCTTAAATATGATGAATTAAAAATTTGCATAGTTTTTGCATATCAATTCTCTTGTTTTAGAGAAATGCATACTAGAACTCAATTTTTTAACTTTTTCAAAAAAATTAGTATTAGATTTTATATCACGGGCATAAGAAGTGGTGTCGAAGCTAATTTTCTCAATTTGGATTTTTCAAATATTTCTGTACATGACCCTACCTTAAAATATGTATTTAATATGCCAGGCTAAGACCACGATTTTTTTTCATATTTTAATACTTAAACAAATTTTTTTTCGTACCATCAAATTTCTCAATTTGAGTTATATCTTCTTTATGGTTATGGTTATAATTCTTTATGGTTATAATTTCTCTTAAACAAGAGAATACAAATGCAAAAACTATGCAAATTATTAATTCATGTTATATATGGAATACATCAACACTATAAACAGTACCACCAAAATTTATAACCAATGCTTACAATCAAACGTCTTGTGCTATTCCAAGTACAACTTTCGCTTCGAATATCCTTCATACAGGATACTGTTGGTAAAAATCATGAGTAGCACCGTATGTGGCAAGAAATTGTTAGTAAAACTGCATTATTACTTTTGCTTTTAGACATGTGTGGTTTTTCTTAAAAAAATCAAAGCATTTTAAGATCGTTATTTTTATTGTTTTTCCCAAAAAACAACTTAGTCCTTGCGGGGCAGGAAGATGTCCTTTATTTTTTATAACATTTTTTTTGGGTGATCTTGACAAGCCTATGCAACTTTTGAGACCTCTAATAATACGATCTAAATTTTTCGATACGGCCTAATGGACAACTCAGTATTTTACACCTGCACATATCAGATTTCTGCTTGCCAAAACCTATATTATGCCAACAATGTTTTATGGGTGCGAAGTGTTTGCAAACTGTGATAGCTCAAGTAAACGTAAATTAAACGTCCTTTTCAATAATATTGCTCGGTACGTAAGTTAAGAACAAATAAATTGCAACTTAGATCCAAAATTCCATTCCCACAAAATAGAATGCTGACGCAGTGCCTGCAGTTTCCACAGTCACGTTCTCGAAAACAACAACAACGAAAAAGCATAAAAACTTCATATGGAATATGATCCGTGCGTCCGGCAGAGCATTACCTCCGATAAGAGGGATATTGGTACCTTGGAGTACCAACTCACCACGTTAGCGCAACGAAATAATTCAATTCAGGAATTCTATCAAAAAGTGTATCAGCACTTATCATTAATACTAGACAAAATTTCCTGCCTTGACATAAGTGAAGACTCACTGCAAGCTATGACCTACTGCTATAGAGAAAAGACATTGGATACATTTATTCGGGGACTCAACGGAGACTTACCCCGTTTACTTAGCATAAGAGAACCTACGTCCCTTCCGCAGGCTCTTAATTTATGTCAAAAACTTGACAACATGGCCTTCCGTATGAATTACGCACCTAGACCAGTGGCGTAGCGAGCATAACTGGCGCCCGGGGCAAAACAATTTTTTGGCGCCCCAAATGAAATAATGAAAAAAATTATGATATATTATATATATTTTTTAATATTTAGTACAAATAATTATAATACACTTATTAAATTACATTAATACAAATAACACTATGCGTGGAAATCAGAAAAAGGTTCTGTACACGACAGTTCATTATATTTTGTTTCAGATTTAGGGTCTCTTAACACGAAAATCGCAAAACAAGTTTTTATAGTTAAGCCTACTAGGGTAAACTGGGGTACCCTTGACTTTGGTGCACATTTGACTATGACGTTTTCGGTATGAACGAACCGTTATTTTACAATTATTTGTTTTATAAATTTTGCATCATTGTATTTCAGTAATCGTCACGAAGTTCGACGATTCTTGCATTACATGAAGAAAAGTAACAGAAAAGTTTTTATGTTTTGCGCGCGTAACTGTTATTTTCCGGCACTGATACGTAACGACTTCCTGACCGAGTTATAAAAGTTAATCAAAGTACCTTTTACAAAAGGTAAAAACTATTTATTTTTTTGAAAATATAAGTGAATTTCAATAGAACTAAATATAAACTAAAAAAGTTTTAAAAAAAAGATGCCGAGAGCATTTGGGTACATTTGACATTTTTGATTGAGGTACATTTGACAAATATTAGTTGTACGAGTACAAAGATCGAGTAACATCGAGATGTTACCAATTCATTCAAAAGTTTTTTAATATATATTAGAAAAGGTGTATCATTAGCCGAAGAAATAAAAGGACATGAAGAGAAAATAACGTTGGTTAAGGAATGAAGAATGAAAGTCTAAGGATATTAGTAATTGTGAGCTTTGATTATTTTGGGTTGTTCTGTAATGCTAGTCTTATTTTTTCCCAAGTATTCAGCCACTTCATTTTTAAATTATTTTTTATGTAGAGCATTAACATCAGTGGAATTCCCAAAAGCGTTAAAAACACTTGTGGTTATCGTTAACTGGCCCTTAATTACCTAACCTGTTAACTCGTATCCATAATATCTTTGCTAGCAATGTTTATTCCTAACTTTGACAGTTCGTTAAAGATAACTGTTGCTTGCTCAACTACTCGCTAACTGAAATAATAATAAAGTTAATAGTTTTTATTCAAATTGAGTGAATTTTACTATATTTAATTAAGACATCAATTGTATCGAACTGATCATGTTACATTCGATATTTTAACTATATTCTACTCTTACAAACATGAACTAAAGATATATTGAATTTTTGTATGAATAAGGCTAGTCTATTTTGAGAAGTAAAGCATGACTTTCTGCATGACAACAAAAAAATTAATGTTGCGAGTGAAATTTCACGCAAACGGATAGAGTACTAGGATTTACGTGTTTTTTAAAGATTTTATAAGATTTATAAGATTTTTAAAGTTTTCCTCACTTTTTTCAAATATAGTTGCATATGTCGAAATATATCTTGTACACTTCTTGTTCAATATTAATAATCACGCTAAGCCGAATAAAATTTCTAATTTTCTTCATGTTTGATCAACAAATTTTTTCATTTGGATGAGTAGTTTTTGCGCTATCATAATTCATAAAAAATCTAAAACTATTTTCATTTTTAGTGGAGAATATAAACTACCGCCGAAAGAAATGCGTGCAAAAATACGGTCAGGAGATGCATTTGAGTGAAGACGCTAAAATTTGACATTGTACTGTATTTTACATATTTTATTCAATTTTACACTGATTGATACTGATATCTCGAGTCAATTCTCCGCGCATTTGTCGGCGACATTTTATACGGATTGTTGTATCGATTCTTCATTTTTTACAAAGATTTTTAGCCTTTTCGATAACTTTTTCACATATCTTGTTACGAATTTCTGCAAGTTCAGTCGCCAATAATTTGAGATCATGGAACGCTTCTTTAAACTTAATTTTAGGACCTTGTAATCTGAGCTGCACACGGTCAATTCTTTTAAAATTCAAGCCAGCAATGGACTAAAGTTACGATATTTAAATTCGGTTTAAGGTAAAGATTGCAGCATTTCTGGTGTACCACTTGTGGCAGTATTTTCATCTGCTAATTTTTCTTTTAGTTCTACGTATTCTTCCAGACCCTCGACAATAACGCTAACTGCTCGCGCTCTGGCGCTCCATCGTGTTACAGATTCTTTAACACGTTTTTTAAAGCATTTTTAACAATTTCCATCGTAATATTGAACGTGAGAAAAAGAGACGTATGTTATTAATTATTCGAAAACATGTTACAAAGATTGAATCTTGGTTAACTGTCACCAGCTATCAGAATGTTGCCTTGTTAGCTATCACAATTTACAAATGTTGCCTTATTTTTTTTCTATTATTCTTTGTTGAACGCCAGATATGTGATTTGACATAAAGGCAGCATTATCATAGCATTGTACCCTACAGTTGGTTAACTTAATTACTGAATTAATTAATTAAAACAAATTTTTTTGCAAAACTTTGCTTGTCTTGAGAATGATTTGGCACCCCTCTGCGAGTGGCGCCCGGGGCATGTTGACACCCCCTGCCCCCCCCTCGCTACGCCACTGACCTAGACCACCAAAAAAATTTAATTTTCCCACAAATTTTCATCCTGAATTAGTTCATTGGCCATCTGCCGGAAATTCCAATCCCTTCATTCAAAATAGAACAAACCCATTCTTATATAACACTTGGAGAACACAAAATCACCAGGGAACAAATCCTTTTATTCAAACCGGTAACCCATTTAGACAAAACAATACATTTCAGCCAAACTTCCAATTTCCAAAACCAAACCAAGCATTTAATTCAAACCACCACAGCCTATGGAGATAGACCATTCGATACAAACGAGAAACGTAAATTACCAGAATAGGCCTAATTTTCTGCACAGTAACAATGGTCAAAAACGACCAATGACCTTCCAAACACACCCTCCAAACAAGGTTCAAAGAAATTTCTTTGTCAGCACAGATCTTCAGAATTGTCACGAAGTTCAATATCCATATTCAAGTAACGAAACTTACAATTATGACATATATCAGCCTAGTCCCAACGATTTTGAAACTGGATATCAATATCCAGACCATGACGCAAATGCTTATGCCGAGTTTCAGCAAAATTATTTCCAGGAAACTTTACAATCACCGGCTTACAACGACCCTAATGACATATTTTCACCACACATGGGTGAAGCAAATCAAACATCTTCTGATATTCTACAAGGAAGCCAGAGTGCTGGTTCAATTTTGGAAGAAAAATATTTTAATTCTATTCCTAAACAATTAGACAATATTAATTTTTTAGAGTAAGATCGTCTTCACTTCCTTATTTTGAATATATCACTAGAAGTGGAGACACCCTCAACTTTCTAATAGACACTATTGAATATAAAAACTATATTCAATCTACAAAAATATCAAATCCTATAAAAAACCAAGAATCATTTTTCGTTAATTCAGTAGCGGGAAAAATTGAAGTTAATTACCATACATTCGCAACCATTTTTGGACCACAGACACCACAATTAAAATTTTTTATTTTACCTGGACTGCAATCCTTCCATGGTATAATAGGTAACGATACGCTTAAACAGATAGGAGCTGTAATACATACCGATAAGAATGTCATGACAATCCTACAAAATTTAGTGATTCCTTTAAAACAGCAAGCTGCACAGGATGTGAATAATATTGATTTACGCGTTTCACATTTAACAGAGAGTCAAAAAGGAAAATTAATTAATTTAATTAAAAATTGTCCACATCTGTTTTCTGACCCAAATAGGAGTTTGACATATACTTCAATAGTTAAAGGAGAAATTCGAACAACCAACGATACCCCAATTTACTCTAGGTCCTACCCTTACCCCTTAGCCTTGAAAGAGGAAGTAGAGAGACAGGTCGAGGAATTTTTGGCCGATGTTTTTATACGACCATCACGCTCACCATACAACTCGCCAGTACGGGTAGTCCCGAAGAAGATGGATGCATCGGGAGTGAAAAAATACCGGATGGGTATTGACTATCGTAAGCTCAATGAGGTGACTATCTCTGATAGGTACCCGATTCCGGAAATTCAAGAAGTACTTTCCAATCTCGGAAAGAACCAATTTTTTTCAATTATTGACCTAAAAAGCGGGTTCCATCAAATTCCGCTAAGGGAATGCGATATCGAAAAAACCGCATTTTCCGTGAACAACGGAAAATATGAGTTTCTCAGATTGCCGTTCGGATTAAAAAATGCCCCGGCAATTTTCCAGAGAACATTGGACGACATACTTCGACAGCACATCGGTAAAAGATGTTATGTCTTTATCGATAATATAATCATCTTTGGAAAAGATCTAGAGGAACACCTTGAAAATCTGAGAATCGTTATGAAAACACTTGAAGCCGCAAACAAGAAAGTGCAGCTAGACAAGTGCGAGTTTCTAAGGAAAGACGTAGAGTTGTTAGGGTACGTAGTAGGGATAAATGGAATTAAAACGAATCCAAGCAAGGTAGAAGCGATAAACAAAATGCCAGAACCAAAAATTTTAAAAGAACTCCGTTCATTCTTAGGAATGTCCGGTTATTACAGGCGATTTATTAGGGATTACGCAAAAATTGCAAAACCCCTAACAAATCTTTTACGAGGGGAAGATGGACGAGTGTCCAAACATGCTTCCAAAAGTAAATCGGTTGTTCTTGATAAAGATGCAGTTGAATCTTTTAATAAGATAAAAAATGCATTAATATCGAAAGAAGTAATTCTCTCACATCCAAATTTCGAGAACGAATTTGAATTGACCACAGATGCCTTGAATTATGCGATAGGAGCAGTGCTCTCCCAAAATGATAAGCCGATAACATTTATTTCAAGATCGCTATCAAAAACAGAGGAAAATTATGCCACAAATGAAAAAGAATTGTTGGCAATAATATGTTCATTGAATTCACTCAGAAACTACTTGTACGGTTCCAAAAAAATTAAAATTTACACGGACCACCAACCACTCACCTATGCCTTGAGTTCGAAAAATGCTAACAGCAAGATGAAAAGATGGAAAGCCATCTTAGAAGAATACAATTACCAGCTCATTTACAAACCTGGTAAGGCAAACGTGGTGGCTGACACTTTATCAAGAATACCGGCCCAAATAAATTCACTAACTGCTACAGTTCATAGCGATGAGAGCTCTAGTCATAATTTGATACCTTGCGCTGAAACCCCAATAAATGCTTTCAGAAACCAAGTTATTCTTAAAATCGATCAAACCTCCACCTATCAATTTAAAATAGTTTTCCCAGGAATACATAGACACATAATTACAGAGCAACAATATACAGAAGAAAAACTACTACAACTTTTTAAAAGATATTTGAATCCCTGAGTTATAAATGGTATCCTTAAAGAAGAAAGGATTATGGGAATGATGCAAAAAATTTGCCCCCTTAATTTTTCAAACTACAAAGCACGCTATACTCAAAAAATGGTTGAAGACATAACTAATGAACAAGTACAAGAAAATATAATTCTCGAAATCCATAACCGCGCTCATCGAAACGCCCTTGAAAATAAATCTCAGATTCTCGAAAAGTACTACTTTCCCTCGATGATAAGCAAAATTAAAAACATAACAAAAATTTGTCAGATATGTAAGGAAAACAAGTACGAAAGACATCCCAATCAAATTAAATTAGGAGAAACACCCATACCGTCCTTTCCAGGACATACAGTACCGGAGTGAAGATAGCAACGCATGCATATTCGAATTCGAAAATATGGCTGAAAAATCTTCAATATCACCCCAATGGGTGAAGATAGCGTCGGGTTTTTTCGAACTCAGCCACAGTTTTTAAATTCACCACAATACACCACAGCAAATTTCGAACACACTGCTTGTGGAAGGCAATGTTTGCAATTATTTCTTTTAACTTGTGTATAATCGGTATGAAAACGCTGCTGCTCATTATTTATGCTTAGATTTTTATTCATTGCTTTGTAGCACTTAAAATTGTCAGAAATTCATAAAGTTCTCTACTCCTAACTCTCTTCTCCAGTCTATGTAGACATCTGTTAGTCAAAGTGTTATTTAAAAATAAAAGTTTTAAAATTTTTCATGTTCAGTGAAACAGAAAATATAGTTAAAGCTGCGTTCAACTTTCATAATCCAATTTTATTTGTAAACAGGAAATGTTGGCGTCTATATTTTCCCTTGATTTAAAGAATTCGAGAAAATCAAGAATAAAATATTTTTAAATATTTTAGTACATAGGTATTTCTCTTGGAAAAAATATTTCAAACACTCTTCTAACTCATCTTTTATTATATCGGCAACGATTTTGAACTTACCACGTTCAATCAAGTGTTAAAGTACTGAAAAATAAGCCAAACTCATTTCATAGCAGAATAGTTAAAAAATATTTCATATAAATATATAGGTTTTTCACAACTTCCCAATAAAAATTGTGGCGAGGGGTGATTGGTTGACGAATCGCTTGTAAATTGTTTTTTCGTATTATTTTCGAATAGTTTGGTTTTGTCTGTATCAGAGGTTGGCTGGATGCTTAAAGAAAGCACCGTTTAAAATTGCTTTGTTAAATAGCAGAAATACTTTGTTAAACAATTTAAACTGTGATTTAAAGCGATTTATTAGGGCGACACTTTAGTAAAATTTCTAAAACTTTGAATATCAAAAACATTTAAAAAAATTTATTTTTGTTTTGTTTCAAAACACATAAAAATATTTCAAAAATTTCAATTATTATGCTGAATGTCGGTTTTAACATTAAATTGTGTTTAAAATCGAGATAAGTTGACGGTTGATGAGTTGAGAAGAGTTGACGGGCAAATATATATAAAACTTCCAGTTTTTTTTTATTTTTTGCTTTTTGAACTTTGGTGATTCCTTTAAGAATTGCTTCTATTAAATTGGAAGATTTGTTAACGAATTGCTTATTTGAAATAGGAACATTCGTTAATGAATTAATTTTCTAAGATTTGGCGACACGTTCACGAATTGCTTTTGTCGGTTTGAACGATTCGTTAACGAAGGAGGAATTTCTCCCGTTAACGATATTATAAATGAATTGTATATGATAATTGCTATTGAATGAAATGAACGAGAAAGCAATTCATAAACGATATCATAAGTGAATCATTTTGTTTGTTGGGTTAAAATACACAGTTGTATCGTTGTATTTGAATTCAAGTCATATTCACATTGTTTTTATATTCTATTTGAAAGAAAAACAAACGTTTTTTGAGGCATGCTACACAGGCCGGTACACTGGCTCTGTAGTTCGAAAAACTCAATACATTCACACTTTTTTACAAATACACTCACACTGGATTCACTTTCACGCCACTTTCATCGCTACTGGCAACGAAATTTCAGAGCCAGTGGATTTTGACAGCAGCGGCAAGTGTATGTCAAAAAGTGGGATATCAGTGTTGTTTTTAAGTACTTTTGGTGCATTTATTTCGAGTTTGCCTCGATTTCGTGCAGAAAGCAACACTGATGGCTTGTTAAAATTGTGAAAGAACACCCAAACTGTAGTATCAGCGAGAACCTTCGCATACGATGAAATGTTTTGAATGTACTTTCACTTGCATGTGTAGCACCTCTTGCTACTAGAATGAAAGTTCGAAATTTTTCGAATCATTCGAACAGTACATGTATTCTTTCGCACTTTCACTGTCACTGGCCTGTGTAACCGGCCTGTAACGTTGGTTTTATCTTTCAAATAGAAAGCAAAAACAATGTGAATACGACGAAAATATGAATACAACGATACAACTGCTTATTTCAAGTTGTTAAAAACCTAATAGTATTCTTATAACTGTTTTAATAACAAATTGTTTTTAAGCGGATTAAAAATTAATAAATTAACGATTCTAACAAATAACCGTGAATTCAACTTTATAAAACAAACATTAACAAAAAATATTACCCACAAATATTTTTGGATGGTACCTACCTACTTTCGTAAGAAAAACTTTTTGAAAGGTATAAATATGAGTAATAATAGTTGCATTCCTTTCGCATCAAAATAATACAAATTATTATTATTTTTTACATGCAAAGCAAAATCAAAGTTAATAATCCTGTAACAATTTGGACTATCCGTCCGTCTGTCTGTATTTTATCCTTAAATACAGGATAATAATTAGTTCAGATAATTCCATAAAACTTGGTACACATGTACATAAAAAACCAAGGATCTGTTATGTTGAATGCTTTTGAAATCCTACAGACACGCCTACCTCCCATGCAATTCATAAGTTGAAAATTATAAATTTGTTTATGCTTAGTCACCATAGATGCCAACCAAAATACACACTCGAAATCACTAAATCACACAACATATCGCTCATTTGGTGCAAGAACGGCATAACTCAAAATTCGCGATTTTTGAGTTAATAATACGGAAATATTGGCAATATCTTGTTACATCTTGTGTAAAATACTCATTTTGATATCTTGTATACAGAACGTGTGAGACGAGTATATGCCGTTATTTCTATTCCTATGTTTCGCTCTTCTTTTACTCACAACAACGACACATCGTTAGTTACGCCACAGTCGTTAAGGTGTGAACATCGTTTTGTTTTCGGAAAGAGCGACATAATTTGCGTTGTGCCTTTATAAGTGGAAAGGTAAAATATGTTTTATGTAGTAAAAATTCTTATATACTGGCATATTTTGTGTTGTGACTGTTTTGTTGAAAAAAATCATCTGATTTTTCAACATGTCGTTTCGCATTAAGAACGACACATTTTAGTTTACTACACTACTATCAATGAACTTTAGCAATAACGTCATAACTCAAAGTATAAACAATTTTCCATCTAAAAACAATTATTAAAAATTTTTTACTCTACTTTTTTCTATACGGATATATTAAATATAAGTTGATTTACAAGATGATATCAAAATATTTACATTTATTCATTTTTCTTCAGAGCTATAGTCAATTGAACACTTAAAACGCATTTATCTCAAAATCGAAAATTTTGAGTTAATGCGTTCTTGCACCAAATGAGCGATATATGTAAAAATCACTCGTGTGACACTCACAGCAAAAAAATCACGCACATAGAAAAAAAATCAAGCAAAATCACACAAACAGAACAGAAAATCACGCAAAAATCACACACAGAACAGAAAATCACTCAGAAGCAATTCCAATTTTACAGCATAAAAGAGCATTTAATAATAAATAATGAGATATTTTCTGTTATTTGGTAATATTAACAAAAGCTTATTGTTAAAAATTTATTAATATCTTATTTACTAGATCAAAATTAAGAAGATATGAAAATTTTTGGTAATTCAATATAATATATATCAGTGGAAATAATTTAAATTGTCTGAATTTGTAATATAAACTTAATATTAACTTTTTAAAAGTTTAAAATTTATACCTGCGCTAGCAAATTTCAATTGCAGTGTTGGGTTTGTTCGTTAATATACGTGTTTTCGCATTTACTTCAACGCACTCTTCAACAATAAAGTGAGTGATTAAACAAATCACGCATGAGTGAAAAATAACTCGCTTCATTTCAGAAATCACACATTGTCACACAGCCCTCAAAAAATCACGAAAAGTGATTTATCACACGAAACTGGCATCTATGCTAGTCACAAAAACATAGCCACAAGGGACTAGCCACACAATTCCAGCAACTAAGACCTAGAACCGTAAGCCTAGCCACACAATTCCAGAAAATAAGACTTACAATTAGTAACGTAAATTTAGCTACAGAACCCTAGCAACTTAAGCCTAGCCAAAAAAACCTAGCCAGAAAAGCCTATCCACAAAAGCTTACCCACAGAAGACTAGCCACACAATTCCAGAAACTAAGACCAAATAACGTAAGTCTAGCCCAAAAAACTAGCAACGCAATCCTACCCACAAAAGTCCAGCCACAAAAGCCCAGCCACAAAAGACTAGCCACACAATTCCAGAAACTAATATCAAACAACGTAAGCCTAGCCACAAAAACCTAGCAACGCAAGCCTTGCCACAAAAGCCCAGCCACAAAAGCCTAGTCACAAAAGACTAGTCACACAATTCCATACTATACGGTTGAAAATTTGAGTTTAAATTGAAAACCCTTTAAATTCTTTTTGGATGTATAGCTCGAATTAAACCTAAAAGTTTATTTTTAAAAAATTTTCAGTTTACGTTCGAAAAATTAATGAATTTAAATTTTTGGGTTTCAAATAGTAAACCATTTAAAGCCAAAAGGGTTATTATTTAGACTTCAAGTTTATTATTAAAACTGTAGAGTTTTTAAAGCCAACCCATTAAGTTTATAAATTTATTTTTTTTTATATTTAAAACCTGAAAGGTTTGCACAGTGAAACAAATTTAAAAAAGTCAAAATTCTTATTTACCACGTCTTATATAGAGGTTGTCACCTACCTCATGAGTGCAAACCCCTGGCGTGGTTTTGCTAACTTAGGCGCGGAACATATGTTTTTTTACGCATTTAATTTGGGTGAACAGTGGATTTCTTCGCTTATCAACGCTTCAGTTTTTGGGCTCTTAATTGTCCAGTATTGGGAGTAAGAAGATTAAAAAATCATTTTCCAAACATTAGCGCCTAAGTTTGCCAAACCCCGCCAGGGTTGTTCTGCTGTCATGGGATAGTACTTTCATCATTATATAGTGGTATATAAGAATTATTTTCTGTGTTTCACTGAGTTATTTATACTTAAGGCTTACTTTCGAAATCATAGCACAATGAAAACTGCACAATTTAGAACAAAATAAAGAGCAATAGATTATTCAGGGGATGTGGCAAAAATAAAAATGTTGTACAATGCGATTTTTACATTAAATAATTAATAATATAAAAATAACAAAAAAAAAAAAAAACCATAAAACAGTTTGGCTGAGGATCGAACCAGGGTCACTCGATTCATCACATCAAATCAAATCGACCGATTTACCAACTGAGCCACGGAATGAAACTTTTTGTTTCTGCTAATTGTGTACTTAAATGTGAAATTGACACATTGACAAGCATAAGCATAATATTGAACACTTTCTTTGAGTATTTGAACACTTTCGTTTATGGTCAAAATATTGTGTGTGGTGAATTTTTGGTTAAATGTTTTCGAACTTCGAAACGTGGCTGGGCGTGCGTTGCTATCTTCACTACGGTACATACAGTTCACATAGATTTATTCCTGACTGAAAATAAAGTTGTTATGACAGCTCTGGACAAATTTACGAAATATGCCATAACAAAAATTCTTAAAAGTAGATCAATAGAAGACATAAGGCGACCACTTAGGGATATAATATTTGCATTTGGAGTTCCAAAATCTATTATCATCGATAACAAAAAAAAAAAAAAAAAAACAAAAAAACAAATTGGCCATTTCAGCCCTTGAAAGGACTTTGACCGAGCTTCTTATGATCAATTGTGTTGTGTGTGTTATTAAATGTTTGCACACAATTGACCGAGAACTGGACCTACATGTTTTATGCCGACTCCGAACGGCTCATGTTCTCAGGAAGCTTTACATGGCATTATTTACTCTCTGAGGTTTGCCATTGTCTGCAGAGAGGTGGTGACCGATCAGAAAAATTTTTATTGAAAAAACTTTTCGCCGCGGTTGGGGATCGAACCCGGGCTCCGAGCATGCTAAGCCACACACTTAACCTGCATGCCACGGTCACCACATGGTCATCGATAACACTGTGTGTAATTTTTTAAGTCACGGCAAAATAACCATATACGGACACCACTACGTGATAAAAGACTAAAAAAAAAAGACCCGTGTCTCCCAATTTTCCCCAAAGTCATGCACTTTTTGTTTTATGGGCCACGCCTACCTCCCATACAACACAAATAATGTAAACTCTATAAAGAGGCTAATATCAAAGTTACACAACTGAAACTCGGTATTTGTGTGTTCTATGTCAAAACTTAAGTGTGTTAGAAAAATGGGCGTTATCCACCCACTTACACGCCCACCTCCCATACAACCCCAAAATTCAAAACTCTATAAAGAGACTAATATTAAAGTTTGTGACGGGCAAAAACCCGCAAACAACTTTTGCCGCACACGACGGTTGTCAGTAACCGTGTCAAAGGAACCTTTGATTTGAGTAACAATAATAAAATTAATAACTTATAATAATAATAATAATAATGGTAATATCTTATCAATTTAAAATAATCTTACCTTTGATATATATTCACTTTTAATAGCTAAATAACACTTATAATAATAATAACTTCTATGTATAATAATTTATAATAATAATATTGAATGGAAATGAACTTAAATTAAAATGCTCACAATATTATTAGCAACCCTTAAGTTAACTATTACAAAATATTGCTTTTGTTAAGATTATAAATTTAGTACTTTAAATTGTTAGAATAAGAAAACCACCCTGTATCAACTTAATTCATGTATATGGTATATAGACAGTGATGAGAGTAACGGGCACTGCGGCAAAATATTTATACATACAGCAGAGAACAAGACGCCGCAACAGACGAGAACCAGTTTTTCCCCACCACAACCGCACTTGCCAGAGAGACGATCGAATAGAGAGAAAACTGATACCTGCCATATGTGATAGTGTGCTAAAGAGACGTCGAACATAATGAGGCATGAGCCTCAACATGAAATGAAGGAAAGAACGAGAAGGGATAATGAAGTAGCAAGCCAGCTAAGAGACAAGCTAGCGAGCGATATATTGAAAGCTACACACAAACATAGCACAAGATAGAGACACGTAAGAAGAAGCACGACAAGAATGCGATGGTTAAGTCAGCCATGAATAGCAAGCAGACGGTTGGGATCAGTCAAGATCAGACCATTGAAGACGACGGTTGGTAGCAGTCAAGATCAGACCATTGAAGACGACGGTTGGTAGCAGTCAAGATCAGACCATTGAAGACGACGGTTGGTATAAGTCAAGATCAGACCATTGAAGACGACGGTTGGTATCAGTCAAGAGCAGACCATTGAAGACGACGGTTGGTATCAGTCAAGATCAGACCATTGAAGACGACGGTTGGTATCAGTCAAGATCAGACCATTGAAGACGACGGTAACGGTTGGCATCAGGCAGTAAAAGGAGAAGAACGCGGAGCTACATCAAAGGAAGGGTGATACGTAGGTAAGGTGTGGTGACAAAAAGGACATAGACGGACCAAGAAAAGGAATGTATTTATATTATTAACGTAGTTGGAATTTATAATTAAGTATCGTTAAAGTAGCAGGTCTCAAATGATCTTTTGAAGTATTATATTAAGTATTATTAATGTAGCAGGTCTCAAACGATCTTTTGAAATTTAGAATTAAGCATCGTTAAAGTAGTAGGTCTCAAATGATCTTTTGAAATTTATAATTAAGTATTGTTAATATAGCAGGTCTCAAATGATCTATATTAGAATTATATTAAGCATCATTAAAGTAGCAGGTCTCAAATGATCTTTTGAAATTTATAATTAAGTATTGTTAATATAGCAGTTCTCAAATGATCTATTTTGAATTATATTAAGTATAATTAAAGTAGCAGGTCTCAAATGATCTTTTGAAAGTTATAATTAAGTATCGTTAATATAGCAGGTCTCAAATGATCTATTTTGAATTATAGTAAGCATCATTAAAGTAGCAGGTCTCAAATGATCTATATTTGAATTATATTAAGCATCATTAAAGTCGCAGGTCTCAAATGATCTTTTGAAATTTATAATGAAGTATTATTAATGTAGCAGGTCTCAAATGATCTATTTTGAATTATATTAAGTATAATTAAAGTAGCAGGTCTCAACAGATCTTTTTGAAGTATTATAAGTTTTTTTTAATAAACAACCGACTTGGATGACGATACACCACACCTACGCGTGATCATCGGCAGCATAACGTCGAGCAGAGTAAATAAGGCCACGTATTCTCATCACCGTCTAGACATATTGGCCTAAAGACCCAATAAAAAACATATCAGTAAGATCCTGCACGTCTCTTTTATTTATTAAAATTGTTCCGAACCTTGGAATCCGGCGAGCTTACCTCAGCTATAGACCCGGAAGACCGGGAGCTTCGTTACATGGCGCCCGAGCAGGGACGTGTAGATTAAAGCTGCATAAGAGACAAAACAACTTAAGGGAATACGTGCCAAAACTACTGCTGAAGGAAGTTTAAATTGAAGAAAAGATTTGAAAGAAGAAGGGTTTCGAAAGTGAAAGCATAGAAAATTTAATCAAACTAATGAAAGACTAAGGAAATTAAAGTAAAAAAAAAAGGATTGTTATAAGAAAGTTGAAGTCAACATAAGATTGTAAGATTAAACCAATGCTATAATTTAAAAAAAAAAAATAAAAAAAAAAAAAAAAAAAAAAAAAGGGTAAATAAAAGATCATAAAAAAGAAGTGCAAAGGAAAAAAAAAAGGAGTTGGAAAAAAAAAGGTTAAATAAAAAAAAAAAAAAAAAAAAAAAGATAGAAGAGACACAAAAAAAAAAATAAAACAGAGACAGAATTTAAAAAAAAAAAAAAAAAAGCAACAAAAAAAAAATTACATTGAAAATAGAACACATTAAAGAAAGACAAAAGAGATTTAGGGTATAATAATGGTTAAAACTGCTTGGATCTATTCACTCCGGCGCGAGGACCTGCTTAGCTATGCAGAAGAGTTCCAATGGATGGAGGCTACTTTAGACACAGGGGCAACGCGCAGCTTCATAAGTAAGTACTTTGCAGAAAAACTACGAACAGCAAGCAATACCATCTCTATTGCTACCCAAGTTTTCCTGGCTGATGGTAGTTTTCAGAAGGTCACTGAAGCACTACAAACGGAAGTCTCCTTAGGAGAACATAGTTTTCAAGCATCCATCCTAATTCTGCCGCAAGTGCTTGACGCTTTAATTCTGGGGATGGATTTCCTCGCGGGCATCGGTACAACAATACGATGTGGAAATTTCCACCTTGAACTGCGAGATACGACCACCAAAAACGCCCAAATGGAAGTCACTCACCGCATCGCAGCAGCACCTGCGTCACCAACTGCCATCGCAGCAGCACCTGCGTCACCAACTGCCATCGCAGCAGCACCTGCGTCAACACCTGCCATCGCAGCAGCACCTGCGTCACCAACTGCCATCGCAGCAGCACCTGCATCATCAACTGCCATTGCAGCAACATCTGCATCATCAACTGCTAGCGCAGCGACACCTGCGTCAAGAAACCGACAGAAGTCAACAAGGGCAGCAGCATCTGCATCATCAACTGCCAACGCAGCGACACCTGCGTCAAGAAAGCGACAGAAGTCAACAAGGGCAGCAGCATCTGCATCATCAACTGCCAGCGCAGCGACACCTGCGTCAAGAAAGCGACAGAAGTTCACAAGGGCAGCAGCATCTGCATCATCAACTGCTAGCGCAGCGACACCTGCGTCAAGAAAGCGACAGAAGTCAACAAGGGCAGCAGCATCTGCATCATCAACTGCCAGCGCAGCGACACCTGCATCAAGAAAGCGACAGAAGTCAACAAGGGCAGCAGCATCTGCATCATCAACTGCCAGCGCAGCGACACCTGCGTCAAGAAAGCGACAGAAGTTCACAAGGGCAGCAGCATCTGCATCATCAACTGCTAGCGCAGCGACACCTGCGTCAAGAAAGCGACAGAAGTTCACAAGGGCAGCAGCATCTGCATCATCAACTGCTAGCGCAGCGACACCTACGTCAAGAAAGCGACAAAAGTCAACAAGGGCAGCAGCATCTGCATCATCAACTGCTAGCGCAGCGACACCTGCGTCAAGAAAGCGACAGAAGTCAACAAAGGCAGCAGCATCTGCATCATCAACTGCTAGCGCAGCGACACCTGCGTCAAGAAAGCGACAGAAGTTCACAAGGGCAGCAGCATCTGCATCACCAACTGCTAGCACAGCGACGCCTGCGTCGAGAAAAGTAAATGAACCAACAAATGTAGTAACAACTATAAGGACAACCGTAAAGAGACCGAAGAGGGCAGCAACACTGGCATCAATAACCACAAGCGCAGCACCACCAATGATTAAGAAGCCAAGAAGGTTAGTGACACCAGTGTCACCACGTAACGAGAAGGTACATAAAGTTAGCCGGATGAAAGAAATTGATAAAATTGAGAATCAGAAAATCAATGATTTCCTCCAAGACGAACTGAGGAGCTTCGAAAACATCCAAGGGGTATCAAACGTGACGACACACCGCATAACGATGCGCGACGACCGTCCGATTAAGCAGCGATACTTCCCTAAAAATCCGGCAATGCAAAAGATAATTGATGACGAAATCGACGAACTATTAGTAAAGGGTTGCATCGAACCATCACGAAGTCCACATAGCGCGCCGATAGTACTTGTACGGAAGAAAACGGGACAATGGCGGTTATGTATCGATTATCGTCAACTGAATGCACGCTCCATACCGGACGCTTACCCGCTTCCAAGGATCCATCACATTCTCGATCGACTAAGAAACGCGAAATTTATAAGTAGCATCGACCTGAAGAATGGATATTGGCAGATACCAATGCAAGAGGACAGCAAGGAATACACCGCTTTTACAGTCCCGGGACGAGGACTCTTCCAGTGGCGGGTAATGCCATTCGGACTTCACTCCGCACCAGCCACGTTCCAGCGAGCCCTTGATCGTGTCATCGGTGCCGACCTAGAACCATACGCTTTTGCGTATTTAGACGACATTATCGTCACGGGCACAACGCTTGAGCAACACATGGATAACCTGGGAGAAGTGTTCAGAAGACTACGAGAGGCCAACTTTCGCATAAATCCCGAGAAGTGCGAGTTTTTCAAGAAGGAAGTTAGGTACCTTGGCCACGTTGTAAGCGAACAGGGTATTCACACGGACCCAGACAAAGTAGCAGCGATTAAAAAGCTAAAACCCCCAGAAAACGTTCGAGAGCTCAGGAGATGCATTGGGATAGCGTCCTGGTACCGACGGTTTGTACCAGAGTTTTCAAACATCATACATCCATTAACCGCTTTGCTGAAGAAGGGCAAACACTTCAAGTGGGGAGAAGAACAAGATAAGGCATTCGAAGAATTAAAGCGACTGCTGACCGAGGCGCCCATCCTAGCCTGCCCTGACTTTAATCAGCGATTTGTGCTACAGACCGACGCCTGTGACTATGGCCTAGGCGCGGTGTTGACTCAAACTATTGATGGAGCCGAAAGAGTAATTTCGTATGCGAGTCGACACTTAAATAAGGCCGAAATCAATTACACAGCCACCGAGAAGGAATGTTTGGCCATAGTGTGGGGAATACGGAAAATGAGGCCTTATCTAGAAGGGTACGCGTTCACGGTCATTACGGACCACCTCTCTCTCAAGTGGTTGAACTCTATCGAGAGCCCATCAGGCCGCATCGCAAGGTGGACACTCGAGCTACAGCAATACTCTTTTGACGTTCAGTACCGCAAGGGAAAACAAAACGTTGTGGCAGACGCCCTATCCAGACAGCCTATAGAGAAAGTACGGGGTTGCGCAATAGAACAGTGCGAAGGAAAGGTAGGCAGCTGGTATGAGAAACGCATCGAAGAAGTCAAAACCAGCCCAGAAAAGTATCCAGAATACATGATTGAAGGCGGAAGGTTATATCGACATTTTCCAAGGACTATTGGTGAAGAGGATTGCACACCGTGGAAGATGTGTGTGCCAAATTACCTTCAAGAACGAGTAATGAGTGAAAACCACGACGCACCCACAGCAGGTCAATTAGGTATAAGGAAGACCATAGCTCGAGTAGCCAACAAGTATTATTGGCCAGGGATGTTCCGTCGCATCAGCCAATATGTAAGAGGATGCAAGATCTGTCAACGCTACAAAGTAAGCCAACAACGCCCAGCCGGCGAAATGCTGACCCATCTAGCTGAAGAACCATGGACCACGGTTTGTGCAAATGTTGTGGGCCCACTGCCGCGATCGAAGCATGGAAATACTATGCTTATAGTATTCATGGACAAATTTTCGAAATGGATGGAAATGATGCCGCTTCGTAAAGCCACCACGGAGCAACTTATAAAGGCCTTCCGTGAACGGATCCTGGCAAGATTTGGGGTCCCGAAGATGATTATCACCGACAATGGAGCTCAGTTTATAAGCAGAAATTTTCAACAGTTCCTGAAAGATCTCGGAGTCCAACAAAGGTACACCGCGCCCTACACCCCTCAAGAAAATCCCACCGAACAAGCGTTAAATAAAATCTAAAAAATTAAATCATAGCAAAAATTAAAAAAAAAAAGAAGAAACTAATTTAAACCTCAGACTGCGATAAAAAAAATATACTAAAGAAAAAAAAAACTAAATGACGACAACTGTTTATACTAAACAGACAAATTATCAAAAATCGAACCCAACTAAAACTCGGCCAACATCGTCTAGAAAACTCTTACCCACCAAACACATCAAAGAGACGGAAGAGATGTTGACCCTCCTTTATGCTCCCTCCCATCCATGGTTACCACATGCCATCATTTCTCGTTGGTAACCCAATACAAAACAAACGCAATTAAAAACTTGCGTTTAGAAGTCCATGTCACCTGTTGAGTCCCCCCTTTCGAACGCCCCTGTACTTTTTCACCCCACTACAAATTAATTTAGTTAACCATTATTGCTTCAATTTAAAGATTAACATTTTTAATTCCTAAAACTAACATTTCAATCTCTTATTTCTAGGTAAGTGGCGCAAGGATTATAATATGATTAAGTTAAAAATTACACTAATGAATTCTATAAAGGAATTAAATTAACACAATTCAAGAACTTAATTAATATACAAATAGAACTGATCATCAAACTCTAATTATACACACAAAAAATATTATAAGTTAAAATCCTTTAAATTTATCTTAACAATCTTGCTAGTATCGAAGAAAAGTCAAATTTACATTTCAGAAAAAAACGAAATTCACATTCATATATACAGAAAAAATAACAGTATAAACATTTCAATATGTATTAAACCAATTATGTTAATCATTCAAAATCCAATAAAAAATTGCGTTTCGAAATTCTCAAATTTTGTAATACAAAAATAGTATTCGGAGTGAAAGACAAAAACTCAGGGCACTATACATAAATAATTCAATTTAAATTTTTTCTTTTTATATAACTACAACAAAACTGAACTTTAATTCATTTTAAAATATTTCCTGCCTAAAGGAGCTCGCTTAGGTTTCACTTGGTACAAAAAAAAAAAAAATACAAAACTAAAACACAATTCGAAAAACAAAATTTTATGGCCTCAAAGTTTTTGTTCGAACCGAACGCACATGATTTTTAATATTCGCTTAAATGCGCTCTAAATATTTTAAATCATCAAAAATTATTCTCGAACAGTAAAAAAACTGAATCACTCTGAACTTAACAAAAAATGTAAATTAGGAACTGGTAATAAAAAAATATATAAATAATATAGACTAAAAAACTTAGATAAAATTTGAATATTCATATAAGTTTTATTAATTAAAATTAAATTAAATAAAAGAAAATTATAAATTTAAGTTAGGCCGAATTTAACTTTTTGTTGCTGAAATGTTGGCTTCCATTAGAAGCGGCCATTTTCAATCTTCTTTCTTATATACTTCGGCACCCGAAGGGTATTAAGTTGGGAATCGCTGGCCGTATGTATTTTGCATCCGCTATCGAACTGTTAGCGGATATAAACTTATTTTTTTTGTTTTTTTGGAACCTGCTTCAGGGCTCCGCAATTGTGGCTTATTTTGCGTGTATATGTATATGTTGGTATTAAAATGAATATGTATGAATATGCAGATATATGTATATGTATATATGTATATAAGAACAAAATTTTTGTGACCGACTTATCTTTTATGGGATCCTGATTTGCGCAATCCCCTATTTCCGGTCGGCCACACTGCGGAACATAATCGTCAATTTAGATTTTTATGAAATTTTTTAAATCATTTTAAAATCACCTACAATTTGATTTTGCTATTTCCCACTTCTTTTCTTCACGACTGATCAAGGCTGCATAAAAATTGCCTTCTATCTTCCTTGCGGCCAAAACGTTCCTTCCGGTTCTAAAATTCCTATTTGAATTTCATATACACGTCATAAATTTGAATCCTCACCTTTTCTGCTCTTTTTATTTTATTTTTCCTCTGCTTCGTGTAAAAACTGTTTCGCCCAAGTTGCTTTTGTTTGACTCACCTTTTGTTTTTTTTTTTTCTAACACACAATTTTTTGTAATGCACTTGCACTTTTATCAATCACCACTTAACTGCTTGAAGCTTTGTTTCGGAATAAACTTCTAGAAATTTTCTTCCTCAAGATAACCCTCAGACCAACATCGCAGGAACTGAACTTTTCCAGCCTTTTCTCATAACTTCTATCCCTACCATGGTTATGCCCTCGCTGCTCTTTCCTCCTTTAGGCTTTTCATGGCCTCTAATAATTGTTAGTTTGATTTTATTTTCTATGCCATTTTGTTTTTCGAAAACCTCCTATAAGTATAACTATCTTGTTCTGATTTTTCCTCGTTATCTAATCTTCAACCCCTTTTTTATGCTATAATAAAATCCCCTAACGTGGGATTTTAAAACTGGCATGCTGTTGTAAGGTTTGCCTTTTTGCTGCTATACCGACGTTTACCCATGACGTTGGCAATGCGAGAACATACAATTTTGACAGCTGAGATTCGATGATTTAGAGTTTCCTGCTGTATAAACATCGTATACTATTGGATACAATATTTTCGGCAGCATGGTTCGATTTTGTCGCTGGTGCACATTTTCATCATTCTTGTGGACTGAAGATTCTTTTGCACGTTCTTCAGTGTTGGGCAAAAGTAAAGCGCTTCATTGAATGTGTTGGCCAGAAGTCGTTGGTGCAGCTGGAACATTTGCCGCCGCCGCTGCTGCCGCTACAGTCGCAGTTCATGTGCTCATCTCACATTAGTCGGAGGAGACTTGTCGCTGCTGTGCTGTTGTTGCGTGTGTTGCGCATGCTGTTGCTGCCACTGTTGCAATTGTTGCTATTATTTTTGCTGATGATGTTGGATTTTTATTTGTAAGGCGCGCGAATCTTCAGCGAGCGCGGTCGAAATTATGGCTTTTAAGTCAGCATCTGGAACTCCAAATCCTTATAATAGAAGTTGATACGCTGAAGAAGTTGTCGCGACGCAGCTGTAGTTGTTGAGTAGGGTAATGTTGAGCATGTGACCAACGATAGCATGGTGGTAGAGATACGCTTTGACACTACCTAGAGAGGGGTCGTCGTAAGAGTGGCTAATGAAGCTGCGGAAGTTAAAAAAAAAAGTAAGTGAATGCTACATGGTACCACAGTTTTTGTGACAGGTGGAGCTGCATGGTTATCTGGTAGTTATAGGGGCAGTTCTAGCTGCCATCGAGTACATTGCCTCTTGGTGGTTGAAAGCAGAGCCTATCTCCATAAAAATGGTTGCTTTTTTATTATTTCAAAAAAAAATTGCGCATATAGGGTGTTGTTTCCAACCCACTCAAACGACACGCAACAAAACTCTGACTTTGGTTAGAACTTCTTTGACCAAAGACAGTGTGCGAGTCTACTCTTTTTGGGCTTGGACGCAATTTGAGTTGTTTCTTTTTTTTTTTTGTTTTTTGTTTTCGCTCAACGTAGGCTTTCGCCCACACCCTTAGATTTTGTGTTTTTAACCCTTGCTAGCCGGGCAAAAAATATTGTTTGCTTTTAAATGTAACTTTTTTTTTTTTTTTCAATTGTAATTATAAGTTTTTTTTTCAGACCTTTTTACGTGGCACTGCAGTGGACTTTCATAGCTGTGTATCATTTGCCGGGAAGATTTTATATTATAATCTTGTTTAAGTTATTTTTACTTTGTGTATCCTTTTGTTGTTTTATTTTTTCAGATAATCCTGGTGTGGTGACCGAGTAACTCTTTGAAGATAGCACTTTAAGCCTCTCTAAGAATAACGTTGTGCCAATTTTGTTGTATAGGATCTCCCGCGGACGGGATACCGTTGTTTAGATTTATTACTGGATATGTCGGTAAGTATTGCACCAATTATTTTGTAGAGTAGTTGTTTTTGCTTAGTAGATTTTTTTTCATTGCTTGATGTCTTTCGCATGGAAAGTTCCAAGTGGTTTTCCATCAAGGCTTTCTAATTTATACATGTTGTTTCCAACTGCTTGGCTTATACGGCACTTAATAAATTTTTTGCAAAACTTTGCGTTAACGTTGCGTTTAAAGTCGCTTTGTGCGAAATTCCTGTTAAATACTTCTTGCCCCGGAACGAAATTTGTTTCACGTTTTCGCTGGTTATATCGACGCGCGCTTTTCTCATAAGCTGAGTGCAAGTTATTTTTGATTTTCTCGCGTAACAGTGTTAATTTGTCCTCCTTGCTTAAGATCATGATCTCTGGGTCACTAGGAGACTTCAGCTTGCGAGCGAGTTTGTAGTTAGCTCCGCTGAGAAACATGTTGTACCCAAATAGCGCACAGAAGGGTGTAACTCCAATAGCTGCGTGAAAAGCACTTCGTAACGCGCATTCAATCTCTGGTAGATATAAGTCCCAGTCGCGATGATCAGTGTCGAGATAACTTCGTATTGCTGCTAGTACTGATTGGTTAACTCGCTCTGCGGCGTTTGACTGTGGTGAGTAAATTGCGGTTTTCATGTGAATGACATGAAATCATTTTCTGGAATTCCTTCGACGTAAACTGAATTCCATTTTCACTGTGGATAACCTCGGGTACTCCAAACTTATAAAAGACCTCGTCAATTAGAAAGTCGACCACTTTTAAGGCTGTCATGCATAGCTTTTAGAATGGTAAATTTTGAAAAAATGATCTACTATAATAAATATATAAGTATTTCCTTTTTTGGAGCGTGGGTATTTGCCAAGAAAATCTATATAGATTTTCGAAAATGGACGTTCTGTCATCACTTCCTGCCCTATTCCAGGTGGCATTTCTATGTTTGTAGATTTATTTTCTTTGCAAGTGACACATTCGCTTATGTAATTCCGAATCTCCTTGGTCATTCCAGGCCAAAAATAGAATTGGCGTAAACGATGGAGTGTTTTCAAAATTCCGCCATGGGCCGTCGTTTGCGGTTCGTGTGCCTTAGAAATTAAAGTTGACGTAAGCGCCTCAGGTTCCCATAATTTCCAGTTTAGTTCTTCCAATTCACTGTCGTTTCGATTGAATTCTGTCCTTTTAAAAACCATTCCATTATCGACCTTTACATCTGGCAACCTTTCCTCGTTTTGACAGCAATTTTCTATGAGGTCCAGATACTCCTTTGATGAAAATTCAAGTGTTTCGATGTCCAGTAGCTCATCTCCATTTAACTCCACTTATTCAATAGCACGGGAGAGTGTGTCGGCTACCACGTTGTCTGCGCCTTTCCTGTGTTCAATTTGGAAATCGAACGCTTGCAGTTGAAGAGACCATCTGGCTAGTCTGCTGCTCAAATCCTTCAATGACATAATCCATTTAAGACTAGCGTGGTCCGTTACGACGGTACAATCGGGTTTTCGTGGTTGTTCTCGTCTACTTGATAAAGTACAGCTCCTATACCAATGTCCGATGCGTCACACTGTATCCAGAAACGCTTGCCAAAATCTGCATGTTTCAATACAGGAGCTGACGTTAGAGACTGTTTAAGTTGCTTGAACGCTTCAATTGCCTCGGGTGTCATGTTGAATTTTACTCCTTTTTTCAATGTGTCGCTTAGTGGGGATGATATAGCCGCAAAGTTTTGGATGAAGCGCCGGTACCATCCCGCTGTACCTAAAAAGCTTCGGACTTCTCTTGTAGACTTCGGAATAGGAATACGCTTAATCGCTGAAACTTTTTCAGGATCTGTCTTCAATGCGCCATCTCCCACAATAAAATCCAAATACCGAAGCTCCTTGAAGCAGAACATCGATTTTTTTAGGCCAATAGTCAAATTCGCTTCTTTCAGACATTTAGTGACCTCGCTTAGAATCTTCAGGTGGGTATCGAAATCAGCTGCTTTGATCAAAAGGTCATCGAGATAAGTAAAAACATTGGATTTGAGTCTTTGCGGAATGACTTTGTCCATTAAGCGGCAAAGGCGTTGAGTAGCATTGCAGAGTCCGAACGGCATCACTGAAAATTGGTACAGTGGACGTCCAGGCATAGTAAAAGCAGTATATAACTTGCTTTTCTGCTCTAGCTCAATTTGCCAAAAGGCGAATTTTAAATCGACGCTGCTTATAAAATAAGTTTCGTCGATGCGGCTCAGGATCCCATCAATGTTTTGCAAAGAATAGGCGTCCTTCACCGTTCTTTCATTCAGCTTTCTAGCATCTAAACAAAACCGGTTTTTCTCCGGTTTGCGCACAATTGTCGTGCGGCTGCTCCATGCACTCTGGCTCTCTTCTATTACACCCAGTTCTAACATGTTATCTATTTCTTTGTAGACGATCTCCTGGACTGCTGGCGATATTGGGTAGTGTCGATCCTTGACAGGCACGGCTCCTTCAACCAGCTCGATGGTGTGTTGCTCCACATGTGTGTGCCCTAAACCATGTTCTTCGAACGTCCGGAACTGTTCTATGATGCTCTCAAGACGCTCCTGCTGTTCTTCTGTTAGCTCATGGGCCGTGTTTGGCGTAGCTGGCTTAAATTGTTTAACCAAGTCGTCTACATTCAGCTCGTCTAACCGTATTACATCGTTAGCTAGTTCAAAAGCTCTCCAAAAGTCAATTCCCAGGTAAACTGCATGCTCTAAGTATGGACATATATAAAATAAAATTTGTGTTTCTTTATTTTTAAACGTGACAGGATGTTGAACCTTCCTTAATATGTTGTGCTGACGCCCTCCAGCTGTTTTCACAATCGAGAAAAACTGCTCCACTTCAACTCCCAGCTCCTCTACCAACTCTCGGCACCCACGACCAAGTATGCTCACCGAAGCACCCGTATCCAAGAGTCCACGAACTCTTTTGCCGCCTAACTCGATTTCAGCATATCTCCAGGGTCTTTTTGATCTGCTTTAAAGACTGCCTCTATCACTTGCTTGCGAACAGTGTTGCCGTTTGGATCCAAATGGATCCATTTGAATACTTTTTTGCTTCAAAAATTGATGGATACTTTTTTTTTAGCCAGAGTGTGAATTTGGATACTTTTTTAAAAAATCTGTTTTAATATTGAAATAAGCTGATGTTTGCCAAAAGTAAACGTATGCAAGAATAAAATAAATATAAACAAGCAGAAAAGGTGACAGCTCCATTACCTTGGCTTCTTTGCCATTATTGTGTTTTTTGTAATTTGGTAGCACTGCGTGTAATTGAACTGTCACTTTTTGCTCAAACCAACGCCAAAAAGCTTCTCGCACAAAATGGACAAGTAAGTATATTAAAATTAGTATAAAGAATACTAAACTTTTAACAGAATGTTCCAAGATATCTAATTCGAGAAAAACGACTGCTGCTGAACGTGTTTTTTCTGACTTAATACTAACTACCATCGATAAGACTAATAGATATTCCTTGGAAATGGTAGAAAATATATTGTTTTCCAAAATGCGAATATATTTAAAATCATAGAAATTTTATGAATTAGCAACACCATCTCTTATTCATATAAAATCTGAAGACCCTTAATTTGTGTTCCTTTTAAATATTATTATTTATTATTTTATATATCGATGATTAAGCTCACTAAAGTGATAAGTGACCTTTTGATAAAAATAAGTTTACTGCATTTTCCAAATCATCAAAATAATATCTACCTTGTGTAAATTTCATGAAAACGCATAATCAGTGGATGTTGCTCGGCATACAGCTGAAATTATTGTTTTGTACTGAAATGTATTGAAATTCAAAAACAAAATCGACGTTTCTGAATATTTAAAATTTTTCGCTTATCACTTTTGTGCGCTTAACCATCGATATATATGTTTTATATAAAAGTACTGAAATTGAAGTTCCTATTTAAAATTAATATTTATTGTTTTGTATAAAAGCACTAAAACACTATAAAATATTATTACTTTATGGACATGTTTATTGTATTAACCTTGACTTTTTTAATACTTTTTTAATAATGTTTAACTACTTGTTTGTTTTTAAAAAATGACTGAATAAACTATCGTTTTTCGCAATTTGATACCTGGATACTGTTTTTTTTTTAAGTGGATACATTTGGATACTTTTCTGACTTTATTATGGATACTTTTTTCAAAACCGTCGCGGCAACACTGCTTGCGAATTAGTTTGCGCTTTGCAAGACTCTCTCGAGCTCTCTGGATTTTTCTCGAAGTCTCTCGCTTTCCGTCTAGCTGGCTGTTGTTGAAGATACGCTGTCTTGTTTCATAGTACTTTTGAATATGTTCTTCGATGGGCTTTATGGGTTTAACTTGTTTTATATTTTTATTAAATTCAGCCACTCTTTTTAAAAGACTAATTTTTATTTCATCTCTAGGCTCGCCTGTTACTCCACCATCTCGGATCTGTCTTGAATCGATCATCGGAATTAATTCCGCTTCATTTCCACGGGATTGTGACTGGAACGTGGTATTCCCGCTGCTGCTGCGCTCCTCTTGTCGTTTCCCACTCCACATTTTGGGCACTCCGGAGTGATAACGTTCTGCAAACCACATTTATAGCAAAATATATTTCGCTCTAGCGCCATGCAATCATTAAAAGCGTGGCCTTGCTGACGACAGTTCCAGCTAATCAGTACCCGAGAACTGGCTTGCTGTTGCTGCGAACTTGTCCCCAGAGACCTCGCCGCTGTCAGTTCTTCCACCATCACCTGACCGTCTTCACCTTTGTACTCATCACGCACCTCCATCGCTATCTCACTGATATTACGCGGATACCTAGATATAGGTGGTTGAGCTGTCCGCACATCACGCCGAGGGAACGTCCGCTCTACCTCGTTGCACTCGTCACGGAGATGTTCGACGGAGTGCACGGTAATCGGATACACGATTCGACCGATATGCTCCTTGAGGTTTCTCTTTAAGATTTTTATTACCTCATACTCAGGCATTGGTTGCATCAATCGTGATCTCAACTTCCATATGGCCTGGAAAACGGCGTCGACTGATTCGCCAGGCTGTTGCTTCCGCTCCACCAGATCCCTCATGATCTCGAAATTGGTACAGTTATTTCGAAATTGGCGCATGATGGCATGTCGCAGTGTTGGCCAATCTGGAACGTTGTTGGTTTTTATAAACAGCCAATACCACTCTTTAGCTTCTCCAGATAGCAGAAGATGGAAGTCCCGCATTGTTTCCATCCAGGTGCATCCGTATTGCGCTTGAAGATGCTCAAGACGGAACACAAAATTTTCCACGGATAGGTTACTGCTGCGTCCATCGAAGAGCAATCCCCACTTATCAACCTTTATAACTCCGGCAAAAGCATTAGGATTGGCCTGGCTTTGGCCGTATTGGTTCCGTGCTGCTGCTGCGCTTGACAGATGATCATATGCTGTTGTTGTTGGCTGCCTAGTTCCCTCTGACCTACTTGAAAACTCAACACTATTCGTATTCTGGTTTGTTCTGTTATTACTTGTATTATTTTGAACTAATCTTTCTCTAAAATTTTCAGGTCGTACATGCCCCATGTTACTATTACCTCGAACTTGACCGTAACCACCCCTGCTGAAATCTTCGTTACCACCATTTTCAGCTAAACTATACCGTGTTTGAGTATGCTCATGTACTTCTTGCTGAATAATGGATTTTAGCTCACCCATTATATTTTTGAGACCCTCTCGTATGCCATTTTGAATTTGGTTCTGTATTGACCTATCTATTGAGAACCTTGCATCTTCGCATGCTTTAGCTACCATCTCTTTAATCTGCTCATCCTTTTCGATCGGTCTTGCACTATTGCTGTTAGCAGGGGGAGGTACAGACAAATTAGGGGGAAACCTTTGCTTTCTATGTTTTTCGGGATCGCACCTTGGCTCGAACAATTAGCTTCAGATAGGTTGGGGTTATCGCTAGCGCATATAGATTTCGACAAATCATAAAATGTGCTCTGGTTTTCTTCAACCCTTTTCGTAGCTTGACTATCAGACATTTTGGTCCGGTGTATTTTTCTTGGCGAATTTCTGTTGGGGAGATAACCGATTTAAATCGAAACTTATTTGCCGTCTTTTTTATGCTCTTTTTTATGTCCCTCACGTTCTGAGTTCATTTAAAAAAACTGAATTAAAATAAAAATGTAAGTGCCGTAAATTTATAATCGAACGATATGTATTATTCACGATTCAAATTCTTTAATTTATCAGATTTGTGTGGGGTTTTAATACAGGGTGCCATTCTGCCGGGGGTTTGGACAATCTATTCAATCTACGCATAATAAACTCTTCATTTGTGTTTGGCTTGCGTTGTTGAACCTTATTTGGGCAAACTTGTTCGAACCAAAGAAAAACTTTGCTTGACGCTTTGCTTCTGATAAGGCTTAATTCCTTTCTTGCTACACGTGGATTATGGTTCGATGGTTGATGATGTTACAGAATTGGTCTCTGGTGCAGACTATTGGCCCGTTTCAGGTTCATCAATTGCTATCACAAACCATCACCACGAAACAACTATTTTTCACTTCTCCAAAATTCTCAAACATTTTCGAACAATACTAGTATTTGTTTTGTTTGGCTATATACGTTCAAATAAGTTATTGCTCTCTTGTGAATTGTTTTTGAATATGAACGTTTAACTCTATCTGCTCATGGTATCCTTGTCATGGCACTATTAGCCTTTGTTCCAGAGACTCTTGCTAAGATACCCTAAAAAATATACCCAAGAAAATAGCATTAACGATCATGTTTTGGTTCGATTCTTGAGAAAAAAAAAGACTGAAAATAAATTGAAACTATTTGGATTAATTTGACACCAACCTTACAATCACCGGTTTCTCAAGGTATCTTTTTGTAGGCGCATTTAGATTTAAGTTCAATAACTTTTGCTAAGTCAGCACTACTTAAAAAAAATACCCTGAAAAAGCACGATTGGAAGCTGGGCTTGGTTTATTGTTTGGGCGCCATATTGTTACGTGTCCCATTGAATCGTACCTGGCCTGATTTGCACCAACTAGCTCAGCGTTTTAACGGCGCTGTTCTTAACCCGTCAGGCCCGGTCGAGAACGCAACAATAACTTCCGCTTTACACCGGAAGTAAACAAAAAAAAAACTCAAATTGATAATGAACTGAATCAAATTAAATTTAAACAAAAGAAACCAACATATCGCACAGAGAATTTAAACTAAAGCAACAATTAAACGAAATCAGAAAAAAATTTAAATAAATTAAGGAATCATTAGCAAAATTAAAATATTTCAAACTATCTTTAAACAAAAATAAATAACTAAATCAAAACGGAATTATGAAATCAAATTAAATCATTATCGAACTGAAAAGAAAAAGCGTTAAATAAAATCTAAAAAATTTAATCATTGCAAAAATTAAAAAAAAAAAAAAGAAACTAATTTAAACCTCAGACTGCAATAAAAAAAAATATACTAAAGAAAAAAAAACTAAATGGCGAAGTCTGTTTATACTAAACAGACAAATTATCAAAAATCGAATCCAACTAAAACTCGACCAACATCGTCTAGAAAACTCTTACCCACCAAACACATCAAAGAGACGGAAGAGATGTTGACCCTCCTTTATGCTCCCTCCCATCCATGGTTACCACATGCCATCATTTCTCGTTGGTAACCCAATACAAAACAAACGCAATTAAAAACTTGCGTTTAGAAGTCCATGTCACCTGTTGAGTCCCCCCTTTCGAACGCCCCTGTACTTTTTCACCCCACTACAAATTAATTTAGTTAACCTTTATTGCTTCAATTTAAAGATTAACATTTTTAATTCCTAAAACTAACATTTCAATCTCTTATTTCTAGGTAAGTGGCGCAAGGATTATAATATGATTAAGTTAAAAATTACACTAATGAATACTATAAAGGAATTATATTAACACAATTCAAGAACTTAATTAATATACAAATAAACTGATCATCAAACTCTAATTATACACACAAAAAAATTATAAATTAAAACCCTTTAAATTTATCTTAACAATCTTGCTAGTATCGAAGAAAAGTCAAATTTACATTTCAGAAAAAAACGAAATTCACATTCATATATTCAGAAAAAATAACAGTATAAACATTTCAATATGTATTAAACCAATTATGTTAATCATTCAAAATCCAATAAAAAATTGCGTTTCGAAATTCTCAAATTTTGTAATACAAAAATAATATTCGGAGCGAAAGACAAAAACTCTTGGTACAAAAAAAAAAATACAAAACTAAAACACAATTCGAAAAACAAAATTTTATGGCCTCAAAGTTTTTGTTCGAACCGAACGCACATGATTTTTAATATTCGCTTAAATGCGCTCTAAATATTTTAAATCATCAAAAATTATTCTCAAACAGTAAAAAAACTGAATCACTCTGAACTTAACAAAAAATGTAAATTAGGAACTGGTAATAAAAAAATATATAAATAATATAGACTAAAAAACTTAAATTTTTTGAATAAAATTGATAAAATTTGAATATTCATATAAGTTTTATTAATTAAAATTAAATTAAATAAAAGAAAATTATAAATTTAAGTTAGGCCGAATTTAACTTTTTTTTGCTGAAATGTTGGCTTCCGTTAGAAGCGGCCATTTTCAATCTTCTTTCTTATATACTTCGGCACCCGAAGGGTATTGAGTTGAGAATCGCTGGCCGTATGTATTTTGCATCCGCTATCGAACTGTTAGCGGATATAAACTTATTTTTTTTGTTTTTTTGGAACCTGCTTCAGGGCTCCGCAATTGTGGCTTATTTTGCGTGTATATGTATATGTAGGTATTAAAATGAATATGTATGAATATGCAGATATATGTATATGTATATATGTATATAAGAACAAAATTTTTGTGACCGACTTATCTTTTATGGGATCCTGATTTGCGCAATCCCCTATTTCCGGTCGGCCACACTGCGGAACATAATCGTCAATTTAGATTTTTATGAAATTTTTTAAATCATTTTAAAATCACCTACAATTTGATTTTGCTATTTCCCACTTCTTTTCTTCACGACTGATCAAGGCTGCATAAAAATTGCCTTCTATCTTCCTTGCGGCCAAAACGTTCCTTCCGGTCCTAAAATTCCTATTTGAATTTCATATACACGTCATAAATTTGAATCCTCACCTTTTCTGCTCTTTTTATTTTATTTTTCCTCTGCTTCGTGTAAAAACTGTTTCGCCCAAGTTGCTTTTGTTTGACTCACCTTTTGTTTTTTTTTTTTCTAACACACAATTTTTTGTAATGCACTTGCACTTTTATCAATCACCACTTAACTGCTTGAAGCTTTGTTTCGGAATAAACTTCTAGAAATTTTCTTCCTCAAGATAACCCTCAGACCAACATCGCAGGAACTGAACTTTTCCAGCCTTTTCTCATAACTTCTATCCCTACCATGGTTATGCCCTCGCTGCTCTTTCCTCCTTTAGGCTTTTCATGGCCTCTAATAATTGTTAGTTTGATTTTATTTTCTATGCCATTTTGTTTTTCGAAAACCTCCTATAAGTATAACTATCTTGTTCTGATTTTTCCTCGTTATCTAATCTTCAACCCCTTTTTTTATGCTATAATAAAATCCCCTAACGTGGGATTTTAAAACTGGCATGCTGTTGTAAGGTTTGCCTTTTTGCTGCTATACCGACGTTTACCCATGACGTTGGCAATGCGAGAACATACAATTTTGACAGCTGAGATTCGATGATTTAGAGTTTCCTGCTGTATAAACATCGTATACTATTGGATACAATATTTTCGGCAGCATGGTTCGATTTTGTCGCTGGTGCACATTTTCATCATTCTTGTGGACTGAAGATTCTTTTGCACGTTCTTCAGTGTTGGGCAAAAGTAAAGCGCTTCATTGAATGTGTTGGCCAGAAGTCGTTGGTGCAGCTGGAACATTTGCCACCGCCGCTGCTGCCGCTACAGTCGCAGTTCATGTGCTCATCTCACATTAGCCGGAGGAGACTTGCCGCTGCTGTGCTGTTGTTGCGCATGCTGTTGCTGCCACTGTTGCAACTGTTGCTATTATTTTTGCTGATGATGTTGGATTTTAATTTGTAAGGCGCGCGAATCTTCAGCGAGCGCGGTCGAAATTATGGCTTTTAAGTCAGCATCTGGAACTCCAAATCCTTATAATAGAAGTTGATACGCTGAAGAAGTTGTCGCGACGCAGCTGTAGTTGTTGAGTAGGTTAATGTTGAGCATGTGACCAACGATAGCATGGTGGTAGAGATACGCTTTGACACTACCTAGAGAGGTGTCGTCGTAAGAGTGGCTAATGAAGCTGCGGAAGTTAAAAAAAAAAGTAAGTGAATGCTACATGGTACCACAGTTTTTGTGACAGGTGGAGCTGCATGGTTACCTGGTAGTTATAGGGGCAGTTCTAGCTGCCATCGAGTACATTGCCCCTTGGTGGTTGAAAGCAGAGCCTATCTCCATAAAAATGGTTGCCTTTTTATTATTTGAAAAAAAAAATTGCGCATATAGGGTGTTGTTTCCAACCCACTCAAACGACATGCAACAAACTTTATTAATATTGATGTAGGTGTCCCACAGGGTTCTGCGCTGGGACCCATTTTGTTTCTCATATACATGAATTCCATTTTTAGTTTGCCTTTTTCAAGTAAAGTCATTGCATTTGCAGATGATATGGCTTGTACTTATGCTAATGAATCGGCTCTTAATCTAACCTGCGCCATAAGTCACGATTTGGTAGGGTAAACTGGGGTACCTTTGACTTTGGGGCACATTTGACTTTGACGTTTTCGGTATGAACGAACCGTTATTTTTCAAAAATGTTTTATAAATTTGCATCATAGTATTTTAGTAATCGTCACGAAGTTTGACGATTCTTGCATTACACGAAAAAAAGTAACATGTGTTTTTGCGCGTGTAACTGTTATTTCCGGCATTGATACGTAAGGACCTCCTGGTCAAGTTATAAAAGTTTATCAAAGTATCTTTTGCAAAAGGTAAAAACAACTATTTATGTTTTTGAAAATATAAGTGAATTTCAATAAAACTAAATATAAACTACAAAAAATTTAAAAAAAAGAAGCCGAGAGCGTTTGGGGTACATTTGACATTTTTGATTGGGGATCTTTTGACATTTGTCAAAAGTGCCCCAACACTTTTGACATTTTTGGGGCCTTGGTAGTCGAGCGGTTAGCGTGCTCGACTGCCAACCCAGAGGTTCCAGGTTCGAATCCCGGTCTAGCCATGGTCGTATGCCTTTCTTTAATTCGTTCCTCATATCTAATCAACAGAAGTTAAAAATTCATCAATATATTCGACTTTGGAAGTTGTAGTTGGTGGTAGAGATGTTTGTGGAATGAGATTGCTTAATAACTCGAATTGACGAGGTAAAGCATAACACTTGCCTCAGATTCAAATTCGCATGTTGATATAGCGCTCCACCACACATTCATCACTCTACACTTGTGGTCTTGATTCCACTTTCCCTCCTACTTATCTATCACTCCATTTACGAAAATCATTTACGAAAATCATTTAACAATTTTTTAATATATTTTTGGATTGGTTTTAATAAAAAAGGTGGTTTCAAACATCAGAATAGGACTATCAGTAGCCGAAGAAATAAAAACACATGATGAGAACAGAACGTTGGATAACGAATGAAGAATGAAAGTCTAGTAATTTATAACATTCTATTGATATTAGTAATTCTGATAACAAATATAGCTTTGATTCTTTTGGGTTGTTCTGTGATGCTCGTCTTATTTTTTTCCAAGAATTCAGCCACTTCACTTTAAAATTATTTTTTATGTGGAGCATTAACATCAGTGGTATTCCCAAAAGCGTTAAAGACACTTGTGGTTATCGTTAACTGGCCCTTAACTACCTAACCTGTTAACTCGTAGCCATAATATCTTTGCTAGCAATGTTTATTCCTAACTTTGGCAGTTCGTTAAAGAAAACTGTTGCTCGCTTAACTACTCGCTAACTGAAATAATAATAATAATTAAGTGAATTTTACTATCTAAAAGAACTAAAGAGGTATTGAATTTTTGTATGAATAAGGCTGGTTTTTCGATTTCTTAAATAGTTTAAATATTCATGTCAAATGTGCCCCTTCAAATGTCAAGGGTGCCCCGTGGTAGGGGCACATTTGACAAAACGACTTTTTTTTAGAAAATATAAAAAAAAATATATGTTAGGATGTTGACAATGCAATTTCCTATTTAAGTTTGAAAGTTAATTAATCAACGCTGATAGGGAATACAAAATGTTTAAAATCGGTCATCAATTTTTGGAGCAATAACACTTTGAAAAAAAGGTGTCAAATCTACCCCAGCTTACCCTACTACTGAGGCATTGGTTTTCATCGCACAAGTTAGTTTTGAGCGATAAAACCAAATTAATGTACTTCAATGTAGCGGGAAATGACTTAAAACTAAAGGAGTTAATCTTTCATTGTGCAGGCTGTGAAAAATTCTTAATTGAAAACGATATTTGTAGTTTTTCTCAGCACGTAACAACTTATAATGATTCTCGGCATTGCTCTGAGCATTGTATATCCATTGATTGTGTTAAAACATTTAAATATCTTGGATTAATACTTGATTGGAAAATCTCATGGTTAGATCACACTGCTGCTCTAAAAAGATATCTCGTGGGTGCTACAAGACAGATATATTTTTTTTCAGATATATTTTTTGAATTCTGTTCCACTAAATTGCTTACGTGTATTTACCATGGTATTTTCCATTCTAAACTCCAATATGGCATTGTTTGCTGGGGTGGTACTGATTTGAATAAAATTAATCCATTGTTGACCGCTCAAAAACATGTTATTCGGATTATTTGTCGGAAAAGAAGGTTAGATAGAAGCTTTCCGTTATTCAAGAATTTAAATATTTTGCCCATTAAGCATTTGTTTTATTTTAGAGTTTTAAAAGTCTATTTTAATAGATATGGTTATTTATTAAACAGGTTCTATGCTAGCTATTTAAGATTTAAGAATAAATGATCAATGTCTTGTTACTGTTCCACCTTACTATCTTAGTCGCTGTTTTCACTTTAACAATTGTGTTGCTCCCAGGCTTTTCAATGTTTTACCAGTAAACATACGTTCTATACGAAACAAAATTGTGTTTCTAAATGAAGTGAAATCATGGCTATTTCATTATGATTTCAATGATATAAACTCCATTATCTCTGTTTTATTATAAATGTATGTGGATTGTATTTATAAGTCTTTATTATGTTTTTTTTCTTATCTTTTTTCATTCTCGCTGTATCATTAAAATGTTTTATTAAATGTATAAAACTGTTCCTGTTAAGACCCCACTGAACTTTGTAAAATTAAACTTAATTTTATTTTACCAAATTATTATTCTAAAATGTTTACTTCGTGTATTACTAAGTACTTGTAATTTATATAATTTTATGAACATAGTTAGTTTCTAAGAAAAACTGCAGTCGCCACTTGCTCGTAATGAACAAAAGAATGTAGTTTTTGTTAATCACTTTGTATTTATTGCTTAATTATTTGAAATATTGTTAACTTCGTTTATTGTGATCAATGAATAAAATCTTTATTGAATTGAATTGAAAAAAAAAAAAACTAAATAATTACTCTTTATTGGTGCACAAAACACCCACCAATTATCCCACACTCTAGGGACTCGAAAGAAATCATTTTCAAATAAATTTATTTTGTTGAAAAATATTTTCAAATAATCCCACACTCTCAGGATTATCCCATACTTATTTTCAAAATAATTTATTTTGCTCGCAAATAATCCCATACTCTCGATTTTATTAAGTAACTGCTATCGAAATAATCCAATATCTACAAAAATATCTAGAGTTCAAGCCACTGCCAGGATTTCCAATTTAATTGGAAAAATTACTCTCTCACTTAACACTAGTGTCCGACCGAATGTGAATTTTTGCCGAAGCCGATTCTTCGGCAAAATGTAAATAATCGGCCGAAGGCCGAAGCCGAAGCCGAATAACAAACAAATGTTTTAAAGTCAAAAAAATTATAAAAATGTATTCTTTGCTTTTGTTATATATTCATTTACAATTTCAGTACAAAAAAACGTATAAAATCATTAAATTCGAATTAAATGTAAGAGTTTTTCTACAAAATTCTGATGTTTCTGTAATTGATTTATTGACGTCAGGATAACGTAGAAAAAATGTTATCAATTTTTGACCCAGTCGATAAAGCTACTAACTGATACTAACTGGGTCATTCCGCAGAGATTGATCACAAAATAGCAAATTCGGTCGGTTAACCATTTAAAAAAATTTTTTTTTACCATTAATTTCGTAATGTTTCGGCACCTTAGAACTGAATTTCGGCACCTAAGAAAAATTTTTTGTTGCATTTACAAAATGGCGACCATGTTTTTCATGCAACACGAGCGATTTTCGTATTTTACAGAGTTTGCGGTAATGATCATATCTCAGCTCCTATTAAACATACGGTAATAAATGAATAAAAATAATATCAATTATACCTAAGGCTATTATCTTGCATATCAGAAAAATTTATTGGGATGTTACTTAATTTAAAAACAAACGTTAAAATTTCCGAAAATAATCGTAATTTTTGGTAACTTTGAAAAAAATTTTTATAGAAAAAAGTTAGTGGCAGACGTCTTAGTAAGAACTTAAAATATAAATTTTGTAAAGTGACTAGATCATAAACTTTTTAGGTTACATCGCTTTAAAAATAAGAAATCTCAAATTTACCCCAAATTTGGGGTCTAGTATCTCCAATGGGCACGGGTGAAAAAATTTTAAATTAATGTTAAATAGACTACGTAATAAGAGGATTCTGATGATATAAAAATTAAAGCGATTTTTATGCTTCATTACAAAGATACAGCATTTTAAAATTCGTGCATTTTATTACATGAGGTATGAGTATTAAGGTGGGTCACCCCATATGGGGAAAAAACGTTTGCATTAACCGCCCCTAATATGAATGCTTATGTTGAGAGGATTTCAGAACAATTCAATTTTTTTTTTTTTGTGAACCCAAAATCTGCCCAAATGGTGTTTTTCGTATACCTTCACCAGTTTTTACCCGATCGTGAAAAGAAATATATCTTTGGATAGGTCTCAATTAGTACACAAACACCCCCAAAACTTAAAATTTTTTTTAATGTAACAAAAGTTCATAAAAAAATCATTAAACTTTTGTGAAGAAACTATTAAATTTCATTCGTAGGAAAAAAAGTCCCAGCGAATCAAAATTTTAGTGAAGTTCGTTTTCGCTTTTGGACTTTGGACTTTAGCCTTCGGTTCATCTTGGTTTGGGTTCGTTTTTCATACCATATTTCTTTACATTCGGTCCAGTCGTTCAGGCGTTATTGAGCCGTATAATTTTTATTACTTTAAGCGCCCTCTATCGAAAGTTTTTATAACTTCTAAAAGTCTATCTTGTATTACTAGGTCAGAAGAACCTTCGTACAATTCATCAAAATCGCTCCAGTCGTTCAGCCAGTCGACCGTTTAGCCATATTATTACATAAAAAAACAATCTAACAAGCAAAGCAGCAACTAAAGGAAAAGGCACACAACCTCACACACAAGCGAACAAAATATTTTCAATACTAAAAACAAACTATCTGCTATTCATAAAAAATGCGCTTCGTGAAAATTAACACAAACTTAACAAAACTACCGTCTAATCGCGATGTTATTGAGTATCTTCTGTTTCTTCAGCATGAAGGTACCGAAAGTGTCGCCAAGCATAGAAAACTTATATAAATTATAAACTTTCGATAGAGTAAAGTAATAAAATATATATGGCTCAATAACGCCTGAACGACTGGACCGAATGTAAAGAAATTTGGTACGAAAAACGAACCAATTCGTAAGAAATGCTACATTTATCATTTGAATAAAATTTTCAACGAGTGAACACCAACTCATGAAAGAACAGAAAAGGAGAGAAAAACAAAACAAACATTGGAAAATCTTCCAAATGTGGAATTTTGAACGGATTTCACTGAATAATTAAAAAAAATTCTAAAAACTTATAAAAAAAACTGTTTAGCAAAGCAAAAACATTCGGCAAAAATAATCGGCTATCTCGGCCGAAACCGAAGCCGATGCCGAAGTTCCAAATATCGGCCGATTATGCCGATTACCGAAGCCGAAGCCGAATAATCGGTCGGACTCTACTTAACACACACTCAAATAAACCCATTCCTGGGAATTTTTGAGTTTATTAAAGACGTTCTCAAATTTTTTACAAATTCTTGAAATAATCTCACTCCTGGGGATTATTTTCAATATTTTGTGAAGTTTTTTAAATTTTTCTGAACATCGCGTGAAATAATCCCACTCCTGGGCATTATTAAAAAGACTCGAACACTAATAAATTTTGCATGAATTCTCGAAGTAATCCCACTCCCGGGAATTTTTCCGATATTTGTACTGTTTCTCGATTTTAATAACTGCTCAATAACACCACTATCGGGTATTATAAATTGTTTTGAACAATTTTCACGAGTTAAACGACATGTATAATTATCCCACTCTCGGGGATTATTATATCAGCCGATTGCATACACGTATTGAAGCATAGCCAAGAAAAATCCCCTCTCGGAGATTTTTCAAGTTTCTCTAAGTTCGCTAAACAAAAGGTTCCACATTGTAATTTCGCTTTGTTCTCTCACTCAAAGTTCCATAACACTCTGGTCGTATCCTTTCGTTTTATCAATCAGTTAGCAATCAGAACAAGTATCACCTTGAAATTTATTCCTGCTCCGATTTGAGATCATTTGAGAAAATCCCAACAGAAGAACACACTGATACGCTGCTGCAAGTTCGACTTCAGGACATTGAGGAAAGATGGAGGAGACTGACAAGCTCATATGAAGAGGTCCTGATCGCGGAGACAAATGTAGCGGCTGAAAACTTCAAGGAATCTGCCAAGGATAAATTCAGCGCGTGCACAGAAGCATATCATGTGTGTAAATCTCAAATTATGGATTTACAGATAGTTTTTAATAATGAAATAATACCCAGACCAACACTTCAAGATCAGTTTACAAGCCCAACGATCCCTAATGTTTCGTGCATAAATGTGCCTCCCTGCGATACTGAAGTTTTCTACGGTAGCTACGAAGGGTGGCCTTCTTTCAGGGATACGTTCACAGCTGTGTGCATAAACCACCCAAAACTCACCTCTGCTCAAAAACTTTACCATTTACGCAACAAAACCAGAGGTAGCGCAGGAAATAACAGCTCTGTGACGAAAATTTCTCATTAGCGTGGGAGTCTCTACGATCCCGATATGAGAATAAGCGTATACTGGTTGACAATCAGTTGAAAGAATTGTTTAATATTCTAGCTGCAACTTCAGAAAACACTGACTCTCTTCAGAGAATACAATCTACCATAAATTATTGTTTATCGATGCTGTCATCCGTAGACGTCTGTGTGGACAACTGGGACCCTATTCTTATTTACTTTTG
>OY282644.1:50278558-50436058 GCA_958299015.1 Tetanocera ferruginea
ATAATATATTTTGTACGGAAGCTATGAACGAAAAACTTTTCTTTGTCCAATTTACCTCTATATGGATGGCAAACTGCCTTGGTCAAACCTTCGATGGTGCGTAAAATCAGTGTATTCCTTCTTTTTACAAATGTTTTTCCCGTCATAACGTTGCGACTGTCACTTCTTGAAACATTTAGTATAGAAGGAAATGGCTTCATCATTAGGATCTGGACAGGATTAGGATCGATAGTGGCCAAACCTTCGATGGTGCGTCAAATCGAAGTATACCAAACAAATTCTATGATTTTTCTCAATTTTTTGGTATATGTGCTCCTACCAGAATATATTTTGCACGGAAGCTATGAACGAAACACTTTTTTGGCCATTTTTACCTAATGATGAAGCCATTTCCTTCTATAACTTCTATACTAAATATTTTCTAGAAGTGAAAGTCACAGCGTTATGACGGGAAAATAATTTGTAAAAGGATGGCATGCTTCAATTTGACGCACCATCGAAGGTTTGGCCACTATCGTTCCTAATCCTGACCAGAGCCTAATGCTGAATTTAATATTTTGACTGGAACTTCTATACCAAATGTTTCCCAGAAGTGACAGTCGCAACGTTATGACGGGAAAATATTTTGTAAGAGGATGGCATACTCTGACTTGACGCACCATCGAAGGTTTGGCCACTATCGATCCTAATCATGTCCAAAACCTAATGATGAAGTCATTTCCATCTATAATTTCTATACTAAATATTTCTTTGAAATGGCAATCACATTGCTATGACAGGAAAAATTTTCTTAAAAATATGGTTTAGGGGAGAGTGGTACTAGTTGTCACAAAATTTGAATGAACCGCTGTAACTCCCACAAATCAAGCAATAATGGCACTGCAAAACTTGTAAACACAAATTCAATCTTTTAGTCTTCAATCCTCATGTAAATAACATATATTATTTTAAAATAAATTAAAAAATTTCCTTGATAAAAAATTTAACTCGTCTGTGACAAGTTACCCCACCCGTGGGGTAAGTTGTCCCAATGCGTAGTCCCCGTTGTCACACTTCTTAATCGTCATTGCTGCCACACTCCGAAACACAATTTAACCAGCAATGTATTAAACTATCACTTTCAATGCATTATGTGCACAAAGTTTGCATTTTATACATTGAAGACAATTGTTATTGGATTTGACGCTCGGCAACAATCTACACATAGTGAATTCACGTTATCTTCATTGATATTAGATGTATTCGGCTTGCATCATGATATCTGAAGGTGTCCGACCTCGGTTTGTAAGTCGTTTGCGATTTCTTGGCATATTTCCTTAATTTCAAATAAATCATAGAATATTTTCAAAATAGTTATATGAAATTATATGTGACAACAAGCCCCACAAGCGCTGTGACAACCTGTACCATTTGGAAAAAAATGTTAACAATGTTCTGTAAATTTAAATATAAAGTTTTATCTTAAAATTCATAAGTATTTGCAAAATATAATATTAATTGTATTGGAAATTTATTTAAAGTTGAATATAACACACTTCTATTTGTTTAATTACAAAATTTTAAATAAATATAAAAATGCACAAATCCAACTTAGTTTCTTAAATTTCTTTTAATTTTTGCAAAAAACAAACTAACGGCACTTAAACTTTCTTGGAATGCTAGACATTGCAATAGCGTATAGATGGCATTGATATTCCATTCGATAACTTGTTGAATCAAAAGATATCGGCGTTGTGACAACTAGTACTTGAGACAACGGGGACGAGTCTCCCCTACTCTTGGTTTACGCACCATCTAAGGTTTGGCCACTATAGACTCTAATCCTCTCCACTACGTACTAGTGAAGCCATAATCCTTTCTTTAATGTACTCTCGAGAAAGTTTCCACAAGAGATAGTCATAGAAAAATATCACAGAAATTATTTATTTTGAAATGGCTTACTTAGATTTTGGAATTTATTCACAGTTTGGGCAATAAAAGATGAAATCTGTTCCAAATCCTCTACTAATAATCATTATTAGCGTTAATTAATCGTTTTTAATACATCATTTCAGCCTCTGAATTTCCCCTCCATTCGTTGCTAAAATTTTTGACAGCTCCAGCAACGTTGCTATTTTAGCGCTGGTCAACGAAGCAAGAAGTGAAATCGAAAAGAACAAATTACAAATTAAACATTGTGCTCTAATCAACAGATTGTGATTTAATAAGTTGAATTGTGAATTTTTATAAATAAATAAACATGTCATATCGGAATGAAACAAAGTATTGTGTTATTTCATTACTGTCCGCCATGATTTGCACAATTTTCATTCTGTTTATTCATTCTCTCTCTTCGTTGCAAAAATTGATCAGCTGTTTTTGACAGATGCCCATCGCTGAAGGCAGCGAAAAGAACTGTCACGGCTACCTCCTTTCCTTATATCATGATTTTAAGAAACGAACACAGAATTTACTCACCCGTTTGCACTTATTTTAGAATCGAACACGAAAAAAGGCAAGGGCAGTGAAAAGGCAACATTTTTTGGTAGAAACGAAAACGCCATTAATCAACTAAGTGGTTACGCTGATCAAGAATATATATGCTTGTCTTTACCTAAAACGCCTCCATAGAGATAAAAGTGTTATTCTGTTGAAATATATTCCTGTATTCAACAAGTTGCAATTGAACTAAAAACATTGCTTTTAAGTTTTGGACGCATAACTATACACTATAATTGTGAAGAATTTATAAACTAAAATACGCTTTTCTCACTACAGTTCGTGAAGTTTTGTGGCCCTGCTCTACTGTCGCATTGCTTCGACTAACTAATATAAGCAACTTAAGCTAATCAAACTTCTTGTGCTGAACTAATTGATTGCTCAACAAAAAGTGCATTTTTCGTCTCTCTGTTCTGGTGTGATTTCTGCTTCTTCTGTTTTTCGTGGCAGTGACACCCACACTCTTCATATTTTTCTGCATTCTCGCGTTATTCATCGTTGCTGTCTCTATTGCTCCCGTGCTCCACTGCTGTGTGTATTTTCTGTCAACAATGCCAATTTCACCTCGCTTGACTCGCCAACAACAACAACAGCTGTCTCATCGCATTTCAAACAAAGATGATGGCACGCCTAAACAGGTGAGTGGTGAATTTTCTGCCAAATCACTACGTTCTCAGCTGCTTGAAATGGAGGAGCGCCAAAGTGCAAACCTAAAAAAAGAAATAAGGCAACTCGAAGATCGACTTCTCTCACATTATGACAGCTCGTTTAAGCAATTAACTGAAGACATCGCCAATGTGGAGATAAAGCTCGTAAAGAAAATTGAAACTGAAGTGTGCGCTCTTAATACGGTGTACAATGAGTTCGAAAGCAAAATTCTCTTGCTTGAAAGCCAACTGAGTGCCTTAAGTTCTCGATGTGATGATCTTGAGCGGTTAAGAGATGATAAAATTAGCAACAATAACAGCAATCTTAGCAACAACAATTCTGCTGATTTCTCCTCAGATGCTGTTTTGTTTGGCCTACCTGTTTCAAATGACGAGAATTTGAAGAGCACTTTCAATAGAATATGCCACTACATCGACTTCCAGCCCCCTACTATAAAAGATATGTTTCGAGTTAAATCAAAACAGGGCAACCCCAGCTCGATTGTAATCATTAAATTCTTTTCACCATACGATAGAAATCGAGTGCTTAAAGCATTCGGGGCTTATCGTAGACGATCCAAATCCGCCGTGAATCTAAGAGATGCTGGGTTTGATTCCAACAACAACATCTTCATTTATGAGAGCCTCAATGTTGATAGACGCAAACTTTTGGATGCTGAGATTGCTTGCAAAAGACGAAAGTCTATTTATAATGCATATTCCTTTCGTGGCTCTGTGTTCATCAGGAAGGAAAAAGGTACCGAAAGCATTCTCATCAACAGTATTGATGAACTGCACAGCGTTATTCGGAATGTTAGCTCCGATTCTATTGCATCTAGCAGTTAATTATTTATATTTTATATTTGTGATCATACGTATGTTTATTTTTATTATTGTTTTATTTAACTGCCATCTATTTCTATCTTACTCTACATCCTTCTTAATACTTCTATATTTTTATTTGCCTCTAAAGCACTCTCCATTGTTTTCTCCTTATGCCAGTCTCTAGCCACTCACCTGTTGGCGCTGATGAAAATAAAAAAATCTTAATACAGGTTTTATGTAAACAACATAGTGGCCTAAATGTGGTCCATTTTAATGCCCGTAGTCTAAACATGGCTAAAATAGATTATGTTAAATATGTATTTGAAAACTCTTCAGTTGATATTATTTGCATTTCGGAAACGTGGCTATGCAATGATATATGTGATGCTATTTGTAATATAAATAATTACACTTTGTATAGAAACGACCGGTCAGGAAAAAAAGGAGGAGGAGTCGCGGTTTATTGTAAAACTACTTTGAACTCTAAGGTTCTGAGCAAATCTTCTGGACCTGGTATCGAATTTTTAAATGTATGTATATGGGATAATAGTACCAAGATATTCTTGTCATGTGTTTATAATCCTAATAAATGTTTCTCTGTTGATCCTCTGTTTTCTGTTTTAACATCTAGCATTCTTGACTATGATTTTATGTTGTTATGTGGAGATCTCAACATCAATATTCTCTCTAATGAGACAAGTAAACTTACACTCTATGAAAAGTTATCGACGCTAGGGCTTTCCGTTGTAAATGATTCTGTTCCGATACTGCAACAATTTTACTCCTAGCTTACTCGATTGTTTTATAGTTTCAGATACTTCATTAGTTTCTCTTTTTAATCAACTCTATTTTATATCTGATCATGATTTGATCTTTTGTTCGTTAAATGTAAGCCTATCTTGTAATGTAACTGCTAATAATTTTTCTTACCGTGATTTTAAACATATTAACTATCAGTCCCTGTACATCGATGTGTCTATGTTATCTTTCAATGAATGTTGGCTTCAGAACAATGTAAATGATAAACTTAGTTCTCTTTTAGCTCCGATTAAATATCTTTATAATAAACATGTACCGCTACGTTGTGTAACCGTGAAAAATGTGTCTTGTCCGTGGTTTACCCAAAACGTCTCCAATAGTATAAAAAAAGAAACAAACTTCATAAAAAATGGAAAAACAGACCAACATCCGAAAACTGGGAGTCTTTTAGATTAGCTAGAAATGAAGCAGTTTTGTTAACAAGACAGGCCAAAACACACTTCTTCTCTGAAAAGTTAAATCCATCTCTTAACTCTAAAACTTTGTGGAACAATATAAAAAGACTTGGGATATGTAAAAAAAAATAGTACTGAATGTAATGAAGATCCGGAACATCTTAATAATTTTTTTGTTGCCCCTTTTGCTGCCTCTAATGATTCATTGCGTTTATGCGATGGTATGACCATGCAACAGTCTTTTCAGTTTGATACGGTTAGTGAATTTGATGTTGGAAACTGTGTTATGAAGATAAAGTCAAATGCAGTTTCTGAAGATGGCATTCCCATAAAATTCTTTAAGCTTTTACTCCCCCACATAATAAGCCCCCTTACGCACATCATAAATCATTGCTTTACAACATCTTTGTTTCCTGATATGTGGAAAATTGCCATCGTTCAACCTGTAGCGAAAAAACAAAATCCATCTGGTGTTAATGATTACAGGCCAATAAGTATACTGTCGCCTTTATCGAAAATATGTGAGAAACTTATGGCTGAACAGATTAGCAAATACTTGTTTGAAAAAAAACTTTTATCGCGGTATCAGTCTGGTTTTAGAGCAGGGCATGGTTGTTCTTCAGCGGTAGTTAAGGTACTTGATGATATTCGACCTGAATTTGATGCTGGCTCTATGACCCTACTCTGCTTGCTTGATTTTTCCAAGGCTTTTGATAAAGTCGATCATAATTATTTGTGTCAAAAGCTTAAGTTTCTTTTTGGTTTCTGTGACAGTGCGGTTAATCTTATGTTTAGTTATTTGTGTAATAGAAAGCAAAGAGTTAAAGTTGGTCAAACTTTGTCGTCTTATAAACCAGTCGTAAGTGGCGTTCCACAAGGCTCAATACTAGGTCCCTTATTATTTTCTATGTTCATTAACGACATCTTCAGTGTATGCAGGCATTCATATGTTCATGCTTATGCGGACGATGTCCAGTTATATCTGTCTCGACGAACTGGTCTAATTGATGATCTTTGTATTCGTTTAAATGAAGATCTCAACAACATAAATAAGTGGGCTTTATGTAATGGGCTTCAACTTAATGCTGCTAAGTCTTATGTCCTACCCATATGTAAGAGTAAAACCTATGTTGATTATGTCCCTGATCTGTTTATTGGAAGTAGCAAACTGACTGTAGTGCGTAAAATAGTAAATCTAGGTTTCCATATTAATTCTTCTCTGTCCTGTGTAGACCATGTGAACAGTGTTGTGCAAAAAATGTATTTTGTCCTACGTAACTTAAGAATGACTGCTTGTGTTACTCCTGTTGAAATTAAACGTAGATTGGTTATACAACTGATCTTACCTATAATAACTTATTCAGAGATAGTGTATAGCAAACTTGACTCATCTTCCCAGCTAAAAATTCAACTTGCATTTAATTACGCCACGCGCTATATGTACGGTCTCCGCAAATATGATCATCTGTCTCGTTTCCGAAATGCAATACTTGGATGCGGCATAGTAGCTTATCTCAATGCCAGAAATTGTATGTACCTGCATAAACTGATCCATGAGAAAACACCCTGCTATCTGTATGATAAACTTCAGTTTTGTGTGTCTAGAAGAAGTCAAGTTTTGATAGTTCCGAGGCACAACTCATTAAACTCTTCCCACCTATTTTTCATCAACGCCATCAGGTTGTGGAATGGTTTGCCGCGACGGCTTAGGGAGATGACTGGGAGAGGTCTTTTTAGGCAATCGGTTTTTTCGTTTTTCTCTACTCCATAGTTTTTCTTTTTTTCTTTTTTTTATTTCTTTTTTCTACCCTCCGTCTCTTACTATCTTATCTATGTTCTCGAGTATCTCTCATTCTATTCTATTATTTATTTCTACAAATAGATTAAGTCAATACTGTCGTACAATTAAGGATAATATTTAATGTTTTTATATTAAATCTGTTGTTATAATTCTTAAATTAAATTAATGTTAGGCTAAGTAATTATTAAATTGTACTATAAAAGAGCTAGCTCTTACTGTACTTATGATTTCTTAATTAAAAAATTAAATTAAATTAAATAAGGGCGTTACACACGTCATGAAAAAATTAACATACCCTTTGCGCAGTACGCGTGGTGGTACAATAAATATAAAAAACTAACTAAAATAATAAAAATACAACTCTTATACGCTACCGATGCATATAAAAAAGTTAACAAAGTGGTCAATAAGCTAGCAATTGACAATAGAAACAAAAAAATAAAAATACCCCAGAAAGCAACTGTTCAATCAGAAAAGGTGTTATAGTCCTTATATATAACAAAACAAATGAAGAAAGACCGAGGGTAATTGTTTACATGTAAGCGAAGACAATTAATTTGGGTTATAGAACTGGATCATTATGTGGAGTGCAAATATTATCGGCAGTGTCACCTTCTATTTATAATCGTCCTTATTCTTGTTGTCACCTCACCTATGTGAGTTTTGTCGTAGTCGTTGTCACGTCACTTGAAAAGTGGTATCTTGGTTGTCACGTGACGTGAGGTAACGGAACCTTTGAAATGAAACTTTACCTCTCAGAATGTGAAAGTGAAGAAAAACCGAGGGTAATTGTTTACATATAAGCGAAGACAATTAATTTGGGTTATAAAACTGTATAATTATGTGGAGTGCAAATATTGTCGGCAGTGTAACCTTCTATTTATAATTGCCCTTATTCTTGTTGTCACCTCACCGTGCTTTTGTGTTTTGGTTTTCGAGTTCTGATATCTCAGATAGTGAAGATTATGGTGAAAAAATTGAGGATTAAAAGAATTAAATAAAAGGATAGCTCTAACCCATTTGGCTTCATTACCATAAATGATACCATCTCTTCGAACTGCCTCCTGGTGGCTATTTTTAAGCTAATAGGAATAATATATAAACAATTTCTATTAAAAAAATTGTAATTTTTGTCTATTTTCCTTTTTTCTGCTTTCATTTCACTTAAACAATCGATCCGTCTATAACAGTGATGCACAGCGTTGGCAGAGCTCCCAACACAAGCGCACCATTTTTGTCTTAGTATGTGTGTATAATATTGTAGAATACCCTATAACCTGCACTATCACACTAATTTTAAGCACATCACTATGTTATGATTAAACTCAAAAAGTATAACACTTTTGTTTATGTAAAATTTAGGGCTCTATTTATTTATTTTAAGTTATTATATATTTAACATTTTGACTCAATTTGACTATTATCAAAATACTGTTAATTTACTTTTTAAGGAGGTGCAATCCTCAAAAATAAACATTCAGTTCCAAGCATTCATCTTCTTCTTTTTAATTTGACGGCCTTTTGAGCATTCAATTGCTCAGGCTAAATAACATAAATAATTAGAGCCAGTGGCGTTTTTAAGCGCCGGCAAACTATTAGGCAGGGCCTATAACACAATAATACACACCGCGTTTTAAAACCGAAAAATAATCAATTTAAAAATCAAACAAAGCAAACATTCAAAACCCGAACACTACAATATAAAAACTAAACAAATCAATTTGCGCACTAGATGTTTACTGCGTGAAGATCAAACGCAAACTGATTCAATGCTAGCGTCGCAAAAGCTCGGTAGCTTCAAACACACGACTTGTCTGTGAAAGCCGAGTGGCTCCCCGAAGCTCTTGTGTGCACCTCTGGTCTATAATGTTACTTCAATGCGGCACATGGCGGTTTACAGTGACAACAATAATACGACAAAAAACTATTTGGCTGTGTTTAGTTACGCATGTCGCTGTTCAGTGACTTATGTCACCTCACTTCGCCAACAAGATTAGAGATCAGTGACGCGCGTCACCTCACTCGAAAAAAGTGACAACAAGAATAAGGGCGAATTAATCAATGACCTAAATCGTTTTTTTCTTTCGTAAGAGTTAAGTCTAATCGAATCACAGACCGAAAAATACGCAGCTATTGTTTGCAATTCGAACAGCTGTTTTTGAGATCTAAATTAACTTTTGCTGTTGCAATATGATTCGCGCGCCATCTTGGTCTTTTAAAGCTTCGTATCATTTGAAGTGCAGACACAAACCGTATGTTAAGTATGGCCTTCATTTGGTTTCAGCCGATAAATTAGTATCGCACTTCCGCCTTAACATTACAGCGCTTCTGTTTCATAGAATTAAAAATCACTTCGATACAACAGCGACAAGCAAGTTCCACTACAAAAAATTGCATTAGGCTTGGAATTTTTGGTATTGCAAAAATTAACAAAATTTTAAATTATTGCTCAAACTATATTTATTCGGAACTTAATATGTTTACTCAAGTTCTATATCTACACATTATGAAATTGAAAATATACTTTATTTAATTAAAAACAGACGCCTCTTTTAATTTCAAATCCATATACATTACAAATCTTTTAAAATTGAAACCTTGTTGTTAACTGAGAGTATTTTTTAATAAATGTTTATTGTTATTCGTATTCGGATATCAGATGAAATATTTTTTATAATACTTTATAAGAACTAACCAGATCAAGAATAGCGTAGAATTTGCGTACGCAGATGATACTGCCATAAATATTTAGAAATATATTTAGAAATAGCGCAATGTTTAATGCAACGAGAAATTGATACCCTTAACAGATGGTGCCCAGGGCTGCCACTCTCAAACATTTTTTTCTACCAAATTTCATTCAAAAATTTACCGAAATGAAAAAGAATTTACCAAACACAAAAAACTTTTATTTTTGAGTTAAAGAAACAATACATTAATACATATTTTTTAATTAAATTAACATCTATTATACGCTTGAAGATGTTTCATCGCTTTTCACATTGGTCGACTTCTTTCTAATAACATATCTAAACAGAAATAACATAATCGCTTAGAATTTTAATTTTAAGAAAATCAATTTATTAAAAATAAAAACTTACTTATCCATCTTAGCCATGATACAAAAATACAGTTAGCATTGACAGCTGCTTATTTTCTCTTCAGAAGAAGAACTGGCTGCTATAAAAAAACGGCAGTCAAAGCAAAACAGTTACTGGCCACATTCAGCGGAGTCAACTGTTGTGACAGTGTACCTAGGTGAGCTATGTTTTAGCTGATTGGGTTGCTATATGAAGCATCCTAAAGTTGTGAAGTTGACGAAATGGTAGTCTATGTACTATTTATGTGTAACCTATTATACTATTACAATAAATCATACTATTTATTTATAATTTTTCTATTTTAAGTGCATATGTAATTCATGTGCATATTTTTGATTTTTAAGTAATTAAAAAATATCTAATATTAAACTGCACTATAAAAAAATCATATAGAAATTATAAGTATTTTACTATATGTAGAAAATTATTTCCCACCATCTCAGATTGAAGTATACAAATGTTATTAATTAACACAGATTCAAAGTTGAAGTTTTAATTTCTGAACAGTTGAGACAGTAGCGTAAATTTAAGCGTCTCCTACCTCATCAGTTTTACTGAGCGCTATCAAAATTTAATTTTACTTAAGTATTGGCAATATTGAGTATGCTGAATGTGCCCTTTGTATTATGTTGTTTGCTTATGAGTGCTCTTTTCTTCGATGTATTTTTTGACAATTTGAAGTAGTCGACGGGAATGTCAATACTACCTGTATTTTTGTATCATGATCTTAGCGATCCATCAATTTCTTTCCTAAGCCGACCATCTAAGCAACTGCCAAATTCAAATTTTTGACATTTTGCTTTGCGTTCATTCGTGTTATTTTCACTTGATTATATATTTTTATTTTCAATTATATATTTTCAATTATTTTCAATCAAGAGGATGGTACTGCACAATGAGCATGGTTGATATAATTTTTATACTATCATTTTTTGAATTGCAACTTATTTTAAGTTTTCATTGATTTAAAATTTACCAAACCAAAAAAAAATTTACCATTTTACCAAGTCGAAATCTGTTTACCAAATTTGGTAATATTTTACCAAAACAGTGTAATATTTTACACTGTGCTAGTTGCAAAATCCATCAAACGGGTGACCCAGGGGGATAACATAATTCGAGTGTGCTGATCCTAATGGTGCTATGCGTTTTTTTAAGTTAGCTCTAGTTTTCGAGTTATTCGAAAAGCAAAATATCATTATTAAGGATAAAACGGAAGCAATTTTATTTTTTATATTTTACAATTTATTAAAATTAAATCGATATAAATTGATAGAAAAACCATTGTATCGACAAATATACATCAAATCAAAACAATTTGAAGAATATTTATTCGATTTAGTTGATTTAAGAGTGATTTTCCCGCAAAAAAAAAAAAAATACAAAAAAAAACTTTAATGGGCCCTTAGCAACGACAACATTTCATGGCTTTGAGGGTTTGGGGAAAGTGCATTTTTAAAGATAGCGTAAGCTTATGTTTACATTAGCTTAACGCTTGCTTTAATTAGTTGATGATTTTGAATGTTTCTATCATATCAAAGAGCTGAATCGTCTAAATAATGTGTAGCAAACTTCCATATAGGAATTTTTCCGGGAATTGCTAAATAGGCTGATCCCCACACTATGGTGCAATATTATAAACAGTACTGATTAAGATTCAGCACTTTTGTTATAAGGTAAACAACTACACAATTTGTACAAAAGAATATAATGTAGGTTATATATACAACGTTATTCTTTAAAAATAGCCAATTGCTTAACAGGTTGGAACATTTTTATGTTATTACTGCATGATTTTTGGGTACAAAAGCAAACTTCTAAATAGGATGTTTGGGTTGAAATAAAAACTTATTTCATTTAGTCTGATTGGTGGGTATTTAAAAAAATATTTTGGTTAAGTACACGGATGTTATTTTTCGTTACAATTCACAGAGGAATTAAGATGGGACATAACATTCGCGGCAGAGTAAACAGACCTTTTTTTAAAAATTCATAACTCAGTCAAAAGCAAACATTTTTTCAAAATTATTTTTATTATTGTATAAAATTGAACAAATTACAAGAAAAAATATTAAAAAAATATGTTTTCCACTCCAAAATGGTTTTATAGAACTCCAAACTGGCGGCAGAGAAAAAAAAACGGTGCCTCGTGGTTGCAGCGCTGGGAGTCGCAAAAATTGTCCGATCTGGAAAAAAAATGACTTTTAAATCTTAACAAAATTGGTTTAACAGGAGTTTTTTTTAACAATTTTTTTTTCAATTTTTGATGATTTTCCAAATTTGAAAGTGTGTTTTTTCGAAAAAAATATTGACTTTGAAAATTCATTAAAAATCGAAAAAAAATTAAAAAAAACTCGTGCCATACGATTAGTGTCCGACCGAATATTCGGTTTCGGTTTCGGTTTCGGCCAGTTTCGGCCCTTTTAATCAGTTTCGGCTATTCGGCATCAATATGGCCAAAACCGAAACCGAAACCGAATATTTGATCGGACACTACTTATTCGGTTTTTACATATATTTCAATGGTAGATGTGAGTTCGCTTTCATCAAAATTTTTAATGGTGTTAAGTAGAACAAAAACGTTAAATTCAGTCATTTGATTGACCGTGTGAGTTGAGTCCAGCACAAAACGATAAATGTAGTTTTTTTTAGATTCTAATATTAAGTTATTTAACTTTATATACTAAAAAGTTCCTTAAAGTGGTATTAAATGATCTCCATATTTATTATTTTAAAGTTGAACATTAATATTCAAACGGTCATATTCATAAAAATATCTTGGAATAGATTTAAAGTGCTCAATAGTCAAAAAGCTTTTTAGAGATAAAATATTTTTTAAAATTTTGTTATTCATAAAAATATTGTCTCAGCTTATTTGTTAAAATAGGAATACTCTCAATTTGAAATGGGAACAGTGTCACGAATGGTTCGTGAATTTGATAAATTCAACAATTTTTTGTTTATTTGTCACAATTTTATCAATACTTTGACATGCAAACAGTCAAAAAATTGTTTAATCTATGTTCTTCTGTGAAAATATTGCACTTATAATTTTTATTTTCAATATTTTGAAATGTTTTGCCATGTTTTCATATTTTTTGAAACAGTTTGAAGTATTTTTGACAATATTTGTGCTCACATTAGAGTAAAAATTTTAAAAAGGCTTTATCAAGGGTTTATTGAAGGTTACTCATTTAAGAAGCCTTTATAAGAGATTTTTGTCGTTATTGGACGTTTATGGATACTGTTTTTGAAATTTTTTTTTGTAAAGGCTTTATAAGAGGTTCGTAAATTTTTATGAATAAAGGTAAAAGAATATTTATCGAATATATACGTAATTATAATCTGTTTCAATTGTTATGTTTTTGAAAGCTTTTAACTAAAAAATTAAAATAAATAAATTGTTTTTAAAACAATTTTCATGTAGACGTTCAGTTTCGGTTTCGGGTTCGGTTTCGGCCGAATATTACAAAAATGGCCGAAATTCGGTTTCGGTTTCGGCCAAAATTTTGGTTTCGGTCGGACACTACATACGATAGCGAATCAAGTTTAAAAAAATACAAAAAAAAAAATTTCGTCAAAAAATGAACCCGCTTGTGGTGTGAACCAGTACGAAAAACATGGTTTCGAGATAAAAGCGTTCTAAGTTTGTGAACAAAGAAAAATAAAAATGCGCTCTCACTAATCTGGCTGTAACTTTTGAATCCGTAAAAAGTTTTCCATGAAATTTTTTTCTTAAAATCTTAAGAGTATTTACTAAAATACAAAATTATAAAATTGATTTAAAAAAACGGCCGATGTCATGTCCCCCTTAAATAAATGGTCAAGAATTACAAATTTTTTTTCTTCGTGGGTCTAAAATTTTGATTTTCAAAATTCTCGAAAACAAGAATTAACCTAAAAAAATGCTTAGCACCATTAGAATCAGCATTCTCGAATTAGATTATCCCCCCTGGTCCCCCATTTGATGAGAAAAAAAAGTGTCCGATTCGAGCACAGTTTAGCATACAATAATATAGAAATAAAATTTCACAATACACAAATGACTTATGCAACAATAAACTTGAACAAGTCACTGTCTATAAATACTTAGGTGTTTTAGTCGACCATAACCTCATATGGAGCAATCACATAGAATATATCCATAAAAAACTAAGAAAAATATCGTTTGCCTTATATCACCTCAGAAATTGCTCTAATAATAGCGTAGTACGACAAGCATATCTATCACTTGCTGAATCATATATTCGTCATGGTATTACAGCCTGGGAATCATCGACGCACTGTAGACGGCTTCAACAAAGACAAAACTATCTTATAAAGTTACTTATTCCGCAACGGTCAAGGTCAACAACAAATAACTATCTCTGCAAACAATTAAATTAACTTTCTGTACAAGGAATATACAAAGCAACACTATTAAATGAACTATACAATGAACAAAAATATAGAGTTGATATTGATCACCGACACAATACGCGTCGAAAAGCGAAAAGAAGGTATCAAGTCGCTAGATACTACAACAATTATGGAAAACACACTAGAACCGAAAATACCCACCTTACCTTACTCAACGAGCTGCCAACAAGTCTAACAACATATTTAATTTCACTAGTAGAAAGCGACAAATAAAAATCACTTTATAAATCAAGTTTATAAGTCAATAAGCCCCGTTTTGTTCACAAGAGGAATAAATATGATTTAACTCTGGGATAACCATCTCGAGGTTAATTTTATACCAAGAGTATAAATCGGGAGATAAAAAAATGGTTTTGTTCACATTTTATCCCAGCTTTATGCTTAAAGTATAAATTCGCTCTCAGTTTATATATACTTGTGTTGGAATGCTACAGTATTGCTCATGAATTCAAAAATTTGTGGGGATTTTTTTAAATGCAACCTTGATTTTTTTACTTTCTATTTTGAATTTTCTTTCGGTTTTACAAAATATTGTGATTATTTTATTTAAAAATTACTAAAAATGGCAAAACGCGACCGCTGTCCTAATAACGGTAAGGATGAGGAGAAGTTGTTGCTACAGTGTGTTTTGAGGAAGGCTGACATTGTCGAGTGCCGGAAAACAGACGCCACCACCAGCAGCACAAAAAAAAAGCCTGGGCAGACATCACCTCAGACTTCAACTGTCGGGCTCCTGAAAATGTAAATGTTTAATTTACTTATTTAACTAATTAATTAATCGCATTTCGTGTTTAGATTCGCAGTGAGAGACAGCTTCGAGGTAAATATAAAGCGATCAAAAAAGATTTGCGGCAATCCGCTGCCGCTGAGCGAAGAGCACGCCTAGGAACTGGCGGTGGCAAACCACCACAAGAATGTTTGATCCAAAGTGAGGAGTTGCAACAGCTTGCTGCCATAATTTCACTATCCGTGGAAGTATTAACTCCTTTTTTTGATGATGACCAGCAATTTGAAGACGCTGAGGTATTTTTTTAGTTTAACCAATATATTGTATAAGTTTTTATTATTATAATCCAAAATGCACCAATAGACACAGCTATCGAATGGTGGTGCTGGCAATGAAGCATCTCATACTCCAGCTCCAACTCGTCCGCACTCTAATATAGGTAGTGTTCTGATTTTCTGAGTTCGGAATTCGGAGCAACTTTCTTTGACGACGATGACGGCCAGCAGGTTACCGACATGCAGGTATTTTATTTTGGCCAATTTATGAAACAACTACTTATTTATATAAATTGAATGCACAATTAGATTACAGTACTATCGAATGGTGATACTGTGCCCGAAGAATTTCCCGCTAGTGCATCAACGCGACCGCACTCAAAAGTAACTGTCGCATCTGTTTCACGTCAAGAAAACGTTTCACCTTTGCCATTGGGCAACTGGTCGGAATATACCCCATCGATGCTCCGAAAACAACCACATCATCTACTTAAACGGAACAATCGGAACACAAGTGACTCCAATGACTTGGCTGCTAAAAAAAACAAGTATTAGAAAATTGTCTTATATACAACTCCGTAAACAGCATGCGGTGGAGGAACACAATGTGCGAATGCAACAGTTGACGGAGGAACATAAACTTCGTTTAAAAAGGCAAAATTTGCGTATTCAGCAGTCCACGGAGGAACACACATTTCGGATAAAGTGCAAACAAGATCAGCACCAAATGCACATGAAATTTGCGAAAAAAAATTGCAGCCGTTCTCGATCTACGTCTCGCTTGTCTGGTCCATCTCGATCCAGCTCATAAACAAGTATCGCACGATCCAACGATCGTTGAATTTTTTTTTTTATTGTTTACTTTAATAATATTTTCACAAGCTATAATTACAGAATGGAATGCGAACAAAACTAAATAAAGGTATAGATCTTTTTAAAAATACCGTACCTATCAAAAAGGTTAGTTCGTTAAGATTTTTTCTTTACCTGGCTACAATGTACCTTTTTTAATTAAACGAAGTGCCAAGCAGTATAAACATAATATTAATAACTAGCATCTTATATAATTAATAATATAATCTATAAATTATTACAAACACATATTACACTGTGCAAATCATAATTTTGGGTCTCAAGTTTGTTAATCTCTCGTGAAATTACTTGCCAAAAATAGAAATTCTGTATCATTACTTTTGCCTACTTACGTTCAAATAACATATGTGCCATGTCATCCATTTTGCGTTAAATTTGCAAGTGGCTACCATGGCGCATACGTAACAAAAATTCAATATTAAAATTTATGACATTTTTGTTACGTATACGCCATGGTGACCACTTGCAAATTCAACTCAAAATGATATCGTTAATCTTTTATGTGAACGTTAGAAGGCAAAAGTAATGATGCAGAATTTCTAGTTTTGTCAAGTACTCTAACGGGAGATAATCAAACGTAAAACGGTGACCTCAAAAAGTTGCACAATGTTATTATGCAACAACGATTATTTCAAATTACTTTTTTTCATAATATTGAAATGTATTATTTCGGAAATGTATTATATATATTCGGAAATGAATTTAAGAAATGATCGGAATTTTATATAATTTTCTGTTATACTGAATAAAAAACCAAAGCAAATATGAAAATGGATTTTTAATAGATGCCTTCATAAAACAACGTTTTTTAACTTTCGATATTTTTAAAGTTTCTCTCTTCTCCAGTTTAGATGAAAACCTTAACTATTTCAAAAACTTATTTGAAATAATCAATTCATCGGTAAGTATACTTTAAATAAAATGAACTTAAAAAGGATTTATAAAAGTAATGTATTTAATTTATTTTTTATTTATTACAAAAAGAAAATTATATTTGTACAATTGTACAAACATAAATAAAATAAAAGCACACACAATGTAAACAAATATTTAGTTAAAGTTGAGCTACCTAAAAAGTACAAGATTGCATATTTTGCTGTAAACGTAAGAATGTTTAATTCGCACATTCAATTCGAGTTCAAGTGCTCAAAGGTCATCGCTATATAAGGCATAAGGCCTTGTACAATATTCACTCATTTGAATATCCAGTCGCCAACAGTTGTCTAAAGTAAGGCATCAGCACTGCCTCACGAACATTGCGTGCCGTATGTTCCTCATTTCGCATAATCTCTGGCATATCAGAATCTGTCAACATCTGTTCAAATCCATTGATTTTCGTTGGTACAACGGCACTTTTCCGTCTATGGCAATATTATGTAGTACTACACATGCGCATATTATTCCCTGAACGATCTCAATACGCACACGCATACCCATTGCAAGCACCGGAAAGCGACGCTTCCACACACCAAAAGTGCGTTCGATGACATTGCGCGTCCGTTTTTGGCTCTCGTTGTACAAATGCTCCGCAGCAGTGGCTGGATTTAAGGTGTGGCCAAATATTTTGTGTTTTTGTATCCACTGTCGCCGACAATGATGTAATCCTCAAAAACACCTGCATCCAGATCCATTTTAAGGTTGGACGCATTTAAAATAGTTTGGTCATGGGTTGCACCTGGCCAACGTGCTACGATGTTTATAATTCTCATGTCAGCAGAACACACCGCCTGTGTATGAACCGAAAACCATCCTTTTCGGTTTCGAAAGTTTTCTGCGTCGCTGCCACCCGGTGACTGAATTTTGATGTGAGTGCAATCAATTGCTCCAATCACACGGGAAAATCTCGCAACTTCATAAAAGCGTCTGCTTGCCGCACACCTTTCCTCATTTGTGCGTGGCATATTTATAAAATTTGGTCGCTGTTGTGCAATCGCGACGGGCACCTTGCGCAATATTAAACAGACCGAGGTTACAGAAATACCGGCAAAGTCAGCTATGCTCACTTGCATTGACCCAAGCGCATAAAAACGCAATGCTACCAACAATTGTGTCACCGGTCGAATATAACGTGACCTGCAGTGCAAAAATTAACAGGCATTGAAACATTATATTTTGTAGTATTTTACCTTTCTCGTGTGTGCCGCAGAGATTGTTCAATTAATTGAAGCACCCGTACCACCGCAACCTTCGTCAATCGAAAACGATAGACGAAGTCCTTGTCATCCCACTTATCCAGTCCAATCCGCTCCTGCATTTTATACTGCCTGCGTTCAGGGTGCAACGTCACTTCCACTTCGTCATCATCATTGCTCCAGTTTTCCCAAAAATGCTCAAGAAAGTCCATTTTGTGATCCAAGCTTTTTAATTTTTTTTTCACTTTTTTACTCGTTTGACAAATTAAAATATTTTGTTTTTGTTTACATATGTATATATTAAGGTGTGCCAAAAAATGACGATATTTTTTTTTTCGCTCTCCCCCGAAAATATCAAAGAATATGTCCAAACAAAAATTCTGTTAGAGGCAGAGCTCTTAATTTTAATTTTAAGAGGTCTCCCACGGAACTTTTAGTTTTGCCATTTAAATAACACGGGAACTAGGGTTTGAAACATTATTTTGTCCTGCAAGGTATGAAGAAATTTTTTCTTGATAAAATGAATGAATGGATCATATTCAGTACTAAATTTTGGACAAAAAAATTTAAAGAGCCAAAATTTCATCGTCGATATTGAAGTTTCTACAGACCTTTGAAACTGAAAATTTATAAATTTCAAGGTTTTTTGCATTTTCCAACTAAACTATTGCAGATAGAAAAAAAAGTTGAATAGCAATTTTGTAGTTTGTCTGACGGCTGACATAAAAGTTTTATACAAATTTTTCGTATCATTTCAAACAACAATGTTACAGGCTGACAAAGTACCATTTTTATGAATTTTTGCTCTTATCAATTGAAAGATTGATGATTAAGCTAAAATTTCTGTTCAGAATTCTCAGTATATTAAACTTGCAACAAAACTGTATGGGTGAGATTTTCGGTATTATCAATAGTTAAAATTAACATGCCCGCAAAGTCTTATTTCTATGATTTTTCAACTATATTATGAAATTTATTGATGATAGACATAAAATTTTAATCAAACACAGCAAGCTTATTTTCCACAAAATTGTTCTTGATAAACTTTTTATATGAAATACAATTTATTATGTTAACAATATAACAGTTATTTTTATAACTTTTATGACGAATGTCTGAATTTTCGTATGAAAAATGATTAATTGATTACGAAGTACTACAAATTTATTTGAAAATTAAATACATCCTTCAGTAGAAATCAGAAAAAAGAAGTAATTATGAAAGACTTCTTTTTGAAATAGTTAATTATGAGTAGTTTATTCCAATTTTGGTTTACAATGGAATTCAAACTAATTGATAAAAAAAAGAGCACATAAATTTTGAGTAATTATACAAACAAAACAGTCAAAACTAATTTTTACAGTTTTCACCACACACATAGTGAGAGCATTTCTTTTATTTTTGTGAATAAGCAGCTACAATTTTATTTTTATTAACGTCAGGAAATTTTTTCCTATGTTGTTCGACAACCTGCAATAAATATTGTTTTTGTTCTTCACTTCTTGTTAAACAGTTATAATATTCCTGGGCTAATGCAACGCCTCGTTCAGTGATATCGTTGACGACTTTTAAGTCCGACAGCACAGATTTGCAGCGTAAATAATTTTGATCAATTGTCCAGAGCTCTGGGTCCTTGTCCATTAAATGATGTGGTAATTTATACTGTTCGAATAAAAATAACGATCGCTTGCTAGCAAAATCGCTGATGTTTTTTGCTAATAATAAGTTTATGTCTTTGACAATAAACTTTTTGAAGTTCGCAGGATCACTTTTTCGCGTTTTCATTGCTCTCACGGTTTGTCTTTTAACTTGTAGTGAAACGCTGTCATCAAACAGAGCTAAGCCGACCAACTCTTCCGATAAGTACCACAAGTGTCTTGATAATGTCGAAGTTGCTGCATCGGACATTTTTTTATGAACAGAACGAAATTCATAAAGATTTTTGAACATATTCAAATCTTGATGACATGACTTTATCGCACGAGGTGCATTAAACCATGAAACAAGATAAAAATTGACTAGAAATAAACAGACATATCTAAGTCCATTGACTTCAGTTGCATTTATTTTAAATTGTTTTTTGAACATGAAGATTTTTAATGCATAAAGAGCCTTCGACATCCACCGTGCATGGTGGTTTGGTCCTGGAGCTCTAAATCTTATTCCGTTTTTCGGAGTTCCACCCAAAAATATCAAGACCAATTCCAAAAACTCTTTATAATCATCTCTGTCATGATTTTCCTGAAATATAAAATTTTCATTAAGTTTTAGGGAATAACTTTAAGAGTAATGATTTAATAAAACATCAATAGCAATTATCATTTGCAATCTAAATAAGCGTCCATCATCTAGTAAGAAATTAGTATCGTCAATTTAAACTAAATGATTCAGTCAAAAGATCAAAAAAGCAAAAGAATATTTTTTTGAATATTCTAGTCATGCTTGAAATACTGTTCTCTTATCAATAACTGCTATAATCAGAGACCAAAGATAATATTCTAAAACTTGAAATGTCAAGTTTCGAAGTCTAGATACTTAATTTTTTAATGGCTGAAAACCAACCGGGAAATTTGTAAACAATATAATGAGCTCCATTCCTACAGAAGTTGGGTTATATTTTTACGATTATTAGTGGTCAAGCCATCGATAACTGAATTGAAATTGGTACACTAATAAAAAAAAGTTATATTGACTGAAAAGATAAAATTCTTGAACCACGAAAAATATTTGGAGAAACTGTTTGTTTTGTGTCAGGAGACTAAATTCTTAATTGAAGAAAAATTTCTTGGCTTAAAAATTTTTTCTCTCGACTCAAGAAAATTAGATTCTTTAAAATAGTTTAATTGATTCAAGAACTGATCTCTCGAGTCAATTTATCTTTTTATCAATGTAGTCTTGCATTCTTTTACGATTATCATAGTAATAAACTATTAAACAAAAAACTCAAGTATTGAAAAGTATCGGTATGAGAAACGGGAACCTCGAAATTGCCAAATTCATTTTTCCGGATAAAAACACTTTATGCTTACAGCTTTTCGAATTCAACTTGAATATTAGAAAAATTGTTTGGTTTCCTAAATTTTCCTATTAGTCCAGTGCCCACAAAATAGGTTCTAAAAGTTTAATATTTAAAGGAAAATGTGCAAGACTTGATTAATAAATGAGATCATTACAATTTCAATACCTGCAGTTTATTAATGATGAAACTAATAATTTCATCTTTTTTCTCGTGAGTTTCGTTATTTAAAATGGAATCTTGAATACCAGTTTCGTATTTTGTTTGGTCTATGTTCTTCCAAGAATTTTGAAACCGTACAAAAATCGTTACATTTGGAGAATTGACTCCTGGCCAAACAACTTCAACAACACTTCTTAAGATCAGTTCATAGACGTGATGTCGACATGCCAAATATAGTAATGGCTTTTTTAACAATTTTTCTAATCGACTGCATGTTCCTTTATCAACTCCTACAGTAGAAATGATAAGAAATTTTAATAGAATTAGTTACCACTCGATATTGTCAGAATAATAAAAACAATAATCGAAATCTCGCATACTACAGTATTAAAAATAAGTCATACACCATATGCATGAAAGAAATAGACCGAGAAATTTTTTATAGCTTTTATTATTTTTTTTAATACCTTGATTTCAGTAGCTAGTATATTTACCTGTATTTGTAGCACATGTATCAAAGCACATAGCTTTAACACGGTCTGCAATGTTCCACTCATTGATGGTTTCTTCGATAGCGATTGCTTGATCTAAGCCGGTCCCACGATCAAGCCGGTCCCACGGTGACTCAGAGGCGTTCCTAGGGGGGCGGAGGGGGCGGTCCGCCCCGGGTACCACCATTTTAGGGGTGACACCATTTCGATATTTTTTTTATTTCTCAAACAATCAGAAAAAGTGAAAAAATACTTAACGTAAAAAATGTTTGTCACATTTTTTTACTAGATGTTTTAAAATTTAAAATTCTGCTTGCAAGTCGAAGCAATGGGGAGAACACATTGTGGAAACGTTTTCAAAGCTCAAATGAATTAAAACTTATTCAAGGTCTTCCAAGGGAGAGGCAAGAGTTCCGATCTTGCTATTTTATCCATTGAAAATAAGCTTGCAAGTAATATTGATTTCGATGAGGTTATTTTAAATTTTGCAGCTCTTAAAGTAAGAAAATCCAGTTTTTAAGACAGCGCACAATGCATCGGAATGGTACAAAAATAGAAAAAAAAGTATTGTTGTTTTGTTTTTAAGCTATAACAAAAAAAAAGAAGATTATTGGATTTTAGCAAAACTTTTCTGTAATTTTATTTAAAGTAAATTTTTTATTTTCAAAATATTATTTGCACTTTTTATAAACAAGAAAGATTTGCAAATTTAAAAAGTGATTTTTTACGAATAAATGTAAATTTTGCACAGAAAAATATTAAAAATTTATCAAATTTCAAAATTGAATTACAAAAAAAATTCTTCGATTTTAGCGAAACTTTTTCGTAATTTGATTTGAAGTATTAACTTTTTATTTCCAAAATATTATCTGCACCTTTTTATAAACAAGAAAGTTATCCAAGTTAAATAAAGTGACTTTTGGTGAAAAATAATAATTTTCGCATAGAAAAATAATTTAGCAAAGTTCAAAAGGGAATTACAAAAAAAAAAGATTCTTTAATTTTGTAGTGAATCTCACGATTAAGTTATAGTACTGAAAGTTAGTAGTGATATGAGTGATAAAAAAAAGTTACCATATTTATTTTTCTATTATAATTTATAAATAACATAAAATGTGTCTAAAATTGGATTTTTAAAAAACAAATAATATAGGTCCAAGAGTAGTACCCTTTTACCAAGATTTTACCAATTTCTATTATTTTCAATTCACATCTATTGCTCTTCTTGTCTAGCATTCTCACTGAGTTTCGATAGGATCGGGCTACTTTTGTATGTACCTCCCATACAAATCGTATAAAAATTTAATATAGGTCCAAGAAAGGTACCCCAAGATCTCATCAATTTCTTCTGTTTTCAGTGCAAAACTCTAATTGCCTAGCCTTTGGACCAAATTTGTTGCACTAGCATACGAAATAATGTAAAAAATTAATAGGTCCAAGGAATGTACCCCTAGGAACTATCCGATTTCAACCATTTTTGCAATTTTGATTATTTTGCTTAATTATTCAACCATACAAAATTTTATAATCATCGGAGCACTCCTTCCATTATTGTACCAATTTTGTATAGGACGCATACACTGTGCAGCGCCATTAAACTTTCAAGAATTTTTTAGTAAAGCATACTTTCAAGAATTTTTGTATGACATTGTTATTATAGATTTATTGTGAAAATAAGTATATTATAATACAACAATTGAAGATTATTTAAAAAAGTTCGATACAAAAATATAAAGTAATATCAGATTAATTGCAGTTCTCCGCTGGTGCCTCAAAAAAATTGGTTTTTGCAGTGAACGCGATGAAATGTTGATGTTTTTTACAATAAAATCGACCTATTTTTTATTATAAGATAGATACTAATTGAAAGATTTTAACGTCATTTGAGAGTTATTTAAATGTACAATATGTGGAGAAATTTTTAAAAACGATCCGTTCAGTAGTTTCCTCCGAATCATGGTCAACGACTTTAAAAATTACATGTTTGTGAAAATAGATGTAAAGTTTGTTCACTGGTATAGCTGAGTTGAAGCCGATAGTCCTCAAAATTCAATACAATATTCCTGAGATGTTCAAAACTTTACCCCGCCCATAATAAGTTCTCTTTATTTAACCTTTCCTTCAAAAAACATAAAGATAATAGTAAAAACACTAAATCACATCGAATTGGTTTCTTACTGCATTTAAAAATTTCGTATCTATAGGGGTGACACCATAAGTAACCGCCCCGAGTGACACCAAGCCCAGGAACGCCTCTGCGGTGACTTGCAGAGACATCATTTAAATTATGTCCTAAAGCCGATGCGACTGCAAGAATAACATGAGTCCCTCGTCTACTGCTAATGTTATCTCTATCCATTGCTAAAACAACTGCTGGTGTCATCAATTTCAATTTTTTAGATTTAGGTTCCGGAAATAGTTCAGTAGAAAAGTTAGAAGTTATGGAACAATCAGATTGAGTTGATATATTAGAAGTAGTAGAATGTTGAGAAGAAGGCAACGTAGAGTCTAGAAATTAAAATTTTTAAGAAATTCAGCTTAAAAGAAGACAAAAAAAAGTTCAATTTGATCAGCTTGTAAAGAGATTACTTGGATCAAGAAAATCATAAATGTTTAGCTTTTGATCATTTAAAAACGTCAATCAATTTTTGTTACAAAGAAAATAAGGTTTTCTTCAGTCCAGGAAATCATTCGAAAAATCTAAGGTGTTTGAGGGTAAGAAAACATTTTTTTAAGACAAAAAAATGTTCTTGGTTCAATAAATTCTTACTTCATCCAAGATAATTTTCGCTTTTCAAAATATTTTTTTGAGTCAAGGAGAGTCGTTCTTTAACCAAGAAATTTTTCTCTGTGTGAAGTGAGAAAAATAATTAAAACTTTTTGAATCTTCAGAAGTTGAAAATCACATGTTTGGTCGTTATCAAAAACGTTTGCATATCTTTTTTAATTTACAACAGCCCGGTTGTTATAAAAATAATACGCGAATAAAAATAAATTATCTTAAAATTGTTTAAAATTACACGGGTAATATAAAATAGATTTAAAAAATGATAAAGATACAGAGTTACTATCAAATATACCTGTTAGATTATTTCCATTAATATCTGAACTTGTTCCTGCACTTTCCATCTCAACAATATCTAACTGATTTTCCAAGCAACTAGTTGATGTACTTTGTACCTCTGGAACATTGTTTGCAATTTTTAACAGCTGGCTACTTCTCCAAATTTCGCGACTGTTAATCAAAACTCTCTTTTGAGGAGAATTTAACATCTGCAAGGCGTTTTGCGGTGCAATGTCAAACAATCGGTCAAGAGTATCGCTAAATTTTTTTACAAGTAATTGTTGTGCTGGAGATTTCTTGCGAGCTTTATGTTTTTGAATGTTTTGCCAATCTTTGTACAATTTTTCAATTTTTACAATTGAACGATGTGAATTGTTTGCAGGTAATAAAAACTTATCCCACACTTTCATAACCTCACAAAGTACGAATTTAGCACTATTGCGAATCACATGTTTTTCCGTTTGATGTTTATAAAAAAACAAAGATAAAACATCGCGATATACAGGTAACTTTGAGTCATTTAAATTTTTTGACTCAAAGCCAACTAAGTTAATGTATTTTCTTTGATTTGTTTTATTGGACATTGTTTTCTTTTAAAAAAGTACAATTAATGCTGTTACCTCAATGACTCACTAACCAAACTAACCTCAATTAATGATTAATAGAAACAAAATACAATAGAGTTCTCATTGACGTTATCAAGCGGAAAATTGATCGATTACCGGGAAAATCGATTAATGCTAAGAGGGCGCTGGCGGCAAATTTTTAAAGAAAATGTAAATTTAAATATCGGACGAGAATAATAGTTTAGTTCCAAAAATAATTAAGATGACAAACAAATATTAAGAGTTCTATCAACGTGAGTACAAAACAAAGAGAATAAATATTAATATTAAAGTAATATAATTAATTTTAAATCAACATTAATATTAGAAACTTATTTTGATGTATTTAAAAGTCAAAGTTGAATCGCGATTAACAAATATTTACGATAGAAAATATTAATACTTGAAACAGTAATAACTGAATTATTGTTCAATAAAACAATAATAACGCTGTATTATTTATTGAAGTGAAAAAGTAAATACAAGATGACAATAATAATCTACAATGAGTCAAAAATAGATGATAAAAATGAAGATACTGATCAGGATTGTTGAATCGTTGAGCAAATATTAAATCTGTTCGACTGTATTATCTATGAAATCGATATACTTACCTTCAATAACAAAGAAACATTATAAAAATAACTGTTATATTGTTAACATAATAAATTGTATTTCATATAAAAAGTTTATCAAGAACAATTTTGTGGAAAATAAGCTTGCTGTGTTTGATTAAAATTTTATGTCTATCATCAATAAATTTCATAATATAGTTGAAAAATCATAGAAATAAGACTTTGCGGGCATGTTAATTTTAACTATTGATAATACCGAAAATCTCACCCATACAGTTTTGTTGCAAGTTTAATATACTGAGAATTCTGAACAGAAATTTTAGCTTAATCATCAATCTTTCAATTGATAAGAGCAAAAATTCATAAAAATGGTACTTTGTCAGCCTGTAACATTGTTGTTTGAAATGATACGAAAAATTTGTATAAAACTTTTATGTCAGCCGTCAGACAAACTACAAAATTGCTATTCAACTTTTTTTTCTATCTGCAATAGTTTAGTTGGAAAATGCAAAAAACCTTGAAATTTATAAATTTTCAGTTTCAAAGGTCTATAGAAACTTCAATATCGACGATGAAATTTTGGCTCTATAAATTTTTTTGTCCAAAATTTAGTACTGAATATGATCCATTCATTCATTTTATCAAGAAAAAATTTCTTCATACCTTGCAGGACAAAATAATGTTTCAAACCCCTAGTTCCCGTGTTATTTAAATGGCAAAACTAAAAGTTCCGTGGGAGACCTCTTAAAATTAAAATTAAGAGCTCTGCCTCTAACAGAATTTTTGTTTGGACATATTCTTTGATATTTTCGGGGGAGAGCGAAAAAAAAAAATATCGTCATTTTTTGGCACACCTTAGTATATATATATATAACTCCCCAATATGTACGAGATAAATATTTCTGGGGTTAAGCTATCTCGCCGCCATTTTTATCTCCCGCTCAGGAGTTAAATGCCTTATCTCACTGTGAACAAATGAAAAAATTAAATTATCTCGGAGTTAAATTTATCTCTCTGTGAACAAAACGGCCCTAAAAGTTTAATTTTTCCTGCAAACAAGCTTAAAGGGCTTCGCAGGATAATATACTCTTATTTACTTTTATGTTATGTTCAATATATTATCTGGCTTATGATAATATATTAAAAAAATAAATAAAAAAGATAATAAAAATTATCAGATAAATAAAAATCGTTCTTAGAATTTTGATCTAAATGTTGTATATAAAGTTATAACTTATAATCTCGCCAACAAACTTTTTGTATAATTTGAATGTAATTTTATCCTCGAAAATCAGGATCATGTTGGTCTTCATCATAATCTTCATCATATTCTTCGTCATCTGAAAAATGAAACAAACGAGAAATATTACATATTAAATAAACGTATTTTATAACAGTCTCAAAAAACTATTCTTCACTTTTTGGAATCTAGGATTGCCAATTTCCAAGAAATCGTGTTTTTTATGGACAAATGTTTAAATATGATAAGAAGTAAATATATGAATATATAACATTTTTCAATTATCCTAAATTTTCCAATACATTAAAAATAATATGGTTTTTAGTGTTTTTTTACCACGTATGAATACGAAACGAAATTAAATAAATGTCTGTATAATATACTATACTTTTCCTATAAATATCGGGTATCTTTACAGAAAATTGCAAATAATTTTTTTAATAGGTTTTTCGATTGTTTCATTTATTTTGTTTTAATATTTTTTCATAAACATTAAGGTGGGCCTTATGAAGAAAGTGATCAACGAGTGCGAACGTTTATTTCTTATGCGCTTATAAATTTATTATTTAAACTATTGAAGTCATTAAATAATAAAGAAAAAATTAAATAAAACTAATAAAAATACACTGTGAACGGTGGGAAAGGACAATTTTATTACATTTATTAATTTACCAATCAAAAGTTGATCAGTTGATCTCGTCTATTAGTCGGTGTCGGAAGTGTTTTTTTCATAGTGTCACTAAAGTGTTTTTTTTTGTTGTTTTATTGTGTTATATTTGGTGTTAACTTGGTGTTATTAAACAGCTATCGTTTGTAGTCTTTGTTTTGTATGTCTACAATGTTAAATTTTATTTAATATATAAAATAATATTAATTAGAATTTATAGTTTTACTTACAATTATTTGTTTAAAAAAAAAAAAAATGGTTTGTCTCACTTGAGTGTTATTTGTTAGTTTTGCATGATAGCTTGCTGTGTTTTTGATTCCTCTTTGTGCGGTGTTTTGTTTATTTTTAGCGTAGTGATTTTATTTTTAACTGTGCGCTAAATTGCCAAATATCGCAACCCTAAAAGCACATATTACCACATTCGCTCATTTCTGCAAATAATACAGTAATGAATTATTTTACTGCAGAAAATATTGCTGCTTGTTCTTTGAACGAGCTTTAAAGAAGTCAAACAATCCTGAACCCTATGTTCAGTTGTTCTGGCCCATGTGAGCGAATGTACCATGCATCTTGTGCTGGTATTTCTAAATCGTGCTTTAACGATTTAATTTCTGTGCGATCTGGTCTTCGCTGGTACTGTGCTTCGTGCAGAGCCTTTACCCCAGATGAACTTTATTCGAAGATGCTTTTTGGGGAAAGTCTTAACTCGCTAAATAACAATTTTAGAGAAACTGTTACATTTTTTAGCGAAGTTACAGATGCACCCGTACCAGTGTTTACGATGAAACTTCAATACCGGAAAATATCTTCCCTTCTCTGTCTCAGACAGTTTCTTCCGAAACTCAAATTATCTCTCAAACTAAAGAAGACCAAATTAAATTAAAAAGAGGAAAAATTATAATAGAAAGCGGCGCAAGGCATCTTCAAACGTTTCAGAGCTATGCAACCATCAAATACGCCTTTAGAAACCAATAATGCCGTTATTTCTTTGCCAACATCAACTATTCCTCCATTGACCAAAAGTCAAATTTCAATTGAGCCCAAAAACGAACTATGCTCAAATTTAAGGGCAGTGTCGAGAAAAAAAATTATATTTATTTCGCGACTTCAACCTGACACAACCACCGAAAATGTTATGACGTTTGTCAAACAAAATAATTTAATCAGCCACAATGCATTGCTCTTGCAAAAAAATCGGTAATAAACTCTCCCAAGCGTCCTTCATTCTGACCGTGGCAGCTGAAGAGTAAGCCTAAAAATAAGTGCAGAAGGTTTCAGACGAACAATACCGTCCGTCAGACCCAAAAAAACTAAATAGGCTATCCTTTTACTATAAAAATGTAAGTGGATTACGTTCTAAAACGCGTGACATATTTTTGTCAACTCAGAATTTTTCTCAGGATATTATTGCATAATTTGAGACGTGGCTGAACGGTACCATTGCTGACTTGGAATTGTTTGATAATAGTTTCCAAGTTTTTAGAAAGGACAGACACACTGATAATACTTCTGCTGTCGGTGTCTTATTAGCTGTTAGGAACTCTTTTGTTAGTTCCTTTATTGATATCCCCTGCTCTTCCAATATCGAACTTATATGCGTTAAGGTTATACGCATGGAATACATTGGAATACATTGTACTTCCAATTTATATGTTGTTAACGCGTTCATTCCTCCAAGGAGCAGTGCTGAGGTCTATGCAAACCTTGCGGATTGCATAGAATACGTAATAAACTTACTTGACGTTAATGACGACATTTTATTGTTGGGTGATTTTAATCTACCTGACTTAAAATGACGTTCTACTGACGATGATACATATTTATGTGCATCTAATTCGAAGACCCGCCAAGAACATATATTTGTTGATAATATATGTTCTGACTTACAACAAGTAAGTTGTATTAATAATAGTCTTAATCGACTTCTTGACCTGATCTTAACTACAAACAGTAACAATGTCATTGTTAAGAGGGCCAATCATGCTCTAACTACTGTTGATATATACCATCCACCATTGAGCATCTGATACAAATCTGTCAGAGAAAATATTGTAAATTCAAGTTCAATAGATAAAGTTTATGAACTAAATTTTAAAAAAGCTGACTTTTTGAGGTTGAATCATTTACTTCATAGCAAGATTAACGTTATTTTAGATTACATAAATGGAAATAATCTGGAATTAATGGAATCCATTAATTTTTTTTATATGGAGCTCTTTGCTATGTTTTCTCAATCCGTACCATACAGCCTCAAAATTGCGAAAAATTCTGCGTATCCCTGCCAGTGGCGTAGCGAGCATAACTGGCGCCCGGGGCAAAACAATTTTTTGGCGCCCCCATGAATTATGATATATTATATATATTTTTTAATATTTAGTACAAATAATTATAATATACTTATTAAATTACATTAATACAAATAACACTATGCGTCAAAATCAGAAAAAGGTTCTATAAAAGAAAATATAAGTGAATTTCAATAAAACTAAATATAAACAAAAAAAATTTTAAAAAAAGAAGCCGAGAGCATTTGGGTACATTTGACATTTTTGATTGGGGTACTTTTGACAAATGTTAGTTGTACGAGTACAAAGATCGATTAACACCGAGATGTTAACAATTCATTTAAAAGTTTTTTAATATATTTCTAAATTGGTTTTAATAAAAAAGGTGGTTTCAAACATCAGAATAGGAATATCATTAGCCGAAGAAATAAAAGGACATGAAGAGAACAGAACGTTGGTTAACGAATGAAGAATGAAAGTCTAAGGATATTAGTAATTCTGAGCTTTGATTATTTTGGGTTGTTCTGTAATGCTAGTCTTATTTTTTCCCAAGTATTCAGCCACTTCACTTTTAAATTATTTTTTATGTAGAGCATTAACATCAGTGGAATTCCCAAAATCGTTAGACACTTTCATTAACTGGCCCTTAACTACCTAACCTGTTAACTCGTATCTATAACAGCAATGTTTATTCCTAACTTTGGTAGTTCGTTAAAGATAACTGTTGCTTGCTTAACTACTCGCTAACTGAAATAATAAAGTTTATATTTTTTTATTTCAATTAAGTAAATTTTACTATATTTCATTTTGACATCAATTGTATCGAAGTGAACATGTTACATTCGATATTTTAACTATATTCTACTCTTACAAACACGAACTAAAGATATATTGAATTTTTGTATGAATAAGGCTGGTCTATTTTGAAAAGTAAAGCATGACTTTCTCAAATTTTTCAATTTCTTCACAACAAAATATTTGTCAGAATTTTCACGCAACAAAAAAATGAAATTTCACGCAAACGAGCAGAGTACTAGGATTTACGTGTTTTTTAAAGATTTTATAAGATTTATAAGATTTTTAAAGTTTTTCTCACTTTTTTCAAATATAGTCGCATATGTTGAAATATATCTTGTACAGTTCTTGTTCAATATTAATAATCACGCTAAAGGGCCAACCAAAATAGACGAAACGAGACGTAACGAGTAAATTCAAGTATACGTGAAACAATGTAATTAACCAAAATGGTTCAACGTATTTGATCGAAACTGAACGAAACGTTTGACTAGACGCTTTGTTCCGTAAGAACCGAACTTTTACCGTCTCAACTCGTCAGCAACAATTGTGTAGAGTATGTTTACATCAAGTTATGTTGCATTTTTATCAATTAGTGCAAGTTAACATATATTTATTATTTTAATGTCGTTGTTGGCGATGAAAAAGTAATTTACATGTATTTATTTCGGTTGTCAGTTGATCAGGTCAGACGTGTTCTCAACGTTTTATTTTGGGTTAAATACCAAAACAGCCGTAACGAATGCAAACGCTCGTCAGATTGCAATCGTCTCGTTTCGTCTATTTTGGTTGGGCCTTAAGCCGAATAAAATTTCTAATTTTTTTCATGTTTGTTCAACAAATTTTTACATTTGGATGAATAGTTTTTGCGCTATCATAAATCATAAAAAATCGAAACTATTTTCATTTTTAGTGCTACCGCCGAAAGAAATGCGTGCAAAAATACGGTAAGGAGATACATTTGAGTGAAGACGCTAAAATTCAACATTGTACTGTATTTTACATATTTTATTCAATTTCACACTGATTGATACATTGATACTGAAATAGTAATAAGTATTTAAAGTGCTACTCTCAGGATTGGAAAAATATCTTTTTCTTTAAATGGAAATTCTGTTTAATTTAAATCTGTATTATAAAACTCACCCAAATTTTTACAATTCTTTTCAAGATCGTTGTACGGATTATCCTTACTTAATAAATTTTCAACGTCCAGTAAGTACCAAAATTTGAAATTAAGGTCCCTTGTCGTGTTAATTGTGAACTTTACGATTTACACGACATTTTTTACAAAGATTTCGATTCCCCATTTTTTACAAAAATTTTTAGCCTTTTCGATAACTTTTTCTCATATCTCGTTACGAATTTCTGCTAGTTCAGTCGCCAATAATTTGAGATCATGGAACGCTTCTTTAAACTTAATTTTAGGATCTTGTAATCTGAGCTGCACACGGTCAATTCTCTTAGAGTTCATGCCAGAAATGGACTAAAGTTATGATATTTAAATTCGGTTTAAGATAAAGATTGCAGCATTTCTGGTGTACCACTTGTGGCAGTATTTTCATCTGCTAATTTTTCTTATAGTTCTACGTATTCTTCCAGTCCCTCGACAATAACGCTAACTTCTTGCGCTCTGGCGCTCCATCGTGTTACAGATTCTTTAACACATTTTTTAAAGCATTTTTAACAATTTCCATCGTAATATTGAACGTGAGAAAAAGAGACGTTTGTTATCAATTATTACAAAACATGTTACAAAGATTGAATCTTGGTTAGCTGTAGTAACTCCTACTAAATTTAATGTGTGGTTATCACAATTTACATATGTTGCCTTTTTATTTTTTGTTGAACGCATTGTACTCTACAGTTGGCTTACTTAATTATTGAATTAATTAATTAAAACAAATTTGGGTGCAAAATTTTGTTTGTCTTGAGAATGATTTGGCGCCCCTCTGGGAGTGGCGCCCGGGGCATGATGACACCCCCTGCCCCCCCCCCCCCTCGCTACGCCACTGATCCCTGGTATACAAAGGATTTGAAAACTCTTCGCAACAACAGGAATAGGGCTTGGAAGAAATATGTCTGTAGCTTAGACTCAAATGACCTAGAAACTTACAAACGTTTGTTTCTGGAATTTGAAAATACTCAGCTGCATTATATAATGAACATTTAGTTAATATTAATCTGAGGATATTGTCTGATCCTAAGAAATTTTGGGGATTCATAAACACAAAGAAGAAATTTGTTGGATTTCCTTCTTCATTCAAAACCATTGATGGATTTAGTGACGATGCCGTTATTATTTGTGGCTTATTCGCCAATCTTTTCAAAGAATCATTTTGTTCTGATTCTTTTAATCCTGATGAAGATTATTTTGAATATATGAATTCTGGACCCAAAGCTTCATTGGAACCTATATCCTTTACTTCTGAGGATATTTTAAAGTACATTGGATCGATCGATGAGGACTTTAATGCTGGACCCGATGGAATTCCTGCCGACCTACTCCAGACCGATCGAAATCCTTTGAAGTTTGGTGTTCTAAAAATAATATGTTTCTAAATCCAGATAAATGCCAAACTAAGACCTTTTCGCGACAAAAGGAACGAATTAATATTTGAATACAATATAAAAGATACTGCTTTAAGTCTTGTACATGTTGTCAAAGACCTTTGTATATGCATGGATTCTAAGTTATCGTTCAATATTCATATTGATAAATTTTGTAAAAAAGCGTCTTCAATGCTTGGCTTTTTAAAACGCTGGGCCAAAGAATTTAACAGCATGATAACATCCACCACGTTGTATTATGCAATTGTGCGTCCTCACTTACGCAAGACAAGTTTGGTCCCCAAGCTACAATGTGCATGTTGACCGTATTGAAAGAATCCGAAAACGTATTGTTCAGTTTGCTCAAAGGGGCTTAAGTGGAACTGACATTTTAAACCTTCCACCTTATGAAGATCGTATGAAATTGTTGAAAATGCAGTCGTTAAGTGATAGAAGGAAATCTGCTGATATCGTCTATTTACACCAACTTATAACCGGTGTATTCGATTCTCCAGAACTCCTTTCTCTTATTAATTTTTAACACTAACCATAGAAGCAATAGAAACGCTAACAACTTAATTTATTTACCATTCAGGAGAACGAATTATATGTTAACTGCTCCCTTAAACCGCATGAGTACCTTTGTTAACAACTGTAGCGTTTTTGATGTTAACTTGTCTAAAGGTCAACTCAAAAGTAGACTAAAAGAGATTATGTAATTATAGATCTTTGTATGCATGGTTAGTAGTTATGTACTGTGTTGTCCCTGAGCCCAATCCAAACTTTGGATTGTAAATTTTTTCCACATTAACTTGTTTTTAGCCACTGGAATCTTTAACTTAAAATTTTTTTTATGCTATGGGTCGTGGTTTTATATGGGTTATTGCTGAGAAAGTGCGAAAAAGCTGTAGTAGCTGAAATCTATTGTTATTGTATGTTAAAAAAAGAAACTAATTAAAAACAGGTTTAGGGTATAATTAAGTGAATAAAATATAACATGCCAGTGTGCAGCTAGTGCAATACGCGATATTCCATACTTCATCGAAATGTTCTGCAGCTTCAGTAAGAGCAGTTCATCTGCATTCAAATTCATTTGGAGGCCTTTATTATTGTGGCAGAGTTGCTGCATTAAATTTTTTTTATCTCTCTAGCTATTCATTACATTTGGTAATGTAAAGTATGCATAGGAGCATTCACGATGATTCAGTGTACTCACCAGTGCAGTTGAGGACTTATGTAGTTAGGCTTTCGTGAACACACCACACTTTTAATCGAGATTATTTAGGATATTATTAAGATAATCACCCTTATCATTAAACCCGCGCTGGCTTTCAAAACAGCGTCGAAACAAATATTTTCTATTTTTGAACATTTTGATTTCGACGTCGAATAAACTGTTTTATCGATAGTGATTCTTCACTCAATTATTGAACAAACGTCGTCGAACAAAATTACAAAATTTTGGTCGACAAAAATTTGAGAGCGGATTCATTTCACCTCTCAAGCAAATATTAAGCAAGTAGAACTTTGCCATAAATTTCTTTTCAATTATCATAGGTATTAGGATTAACCTATCTAGATGGATTATATATTTATGTATTTACTAGTTCTTTCCCGTCAAAAATGACGGGCCCGGTTTTCCGGAAGGAAAAAACATGAAATATTCACTTTCTTGCTGAATTAGAAATCATCGTTGGTCACATATTTTTAGTTCTAAATATTTATAAAATACCTTTAAGTTAAAACGGAAACCATAGTAGGTGCGACGAAATATGTTTAAAAAATTTTTATAAAACTGAAAATTTCAAAATGAAAATAAAAATATAAAAAGTTTTTGAAGTTTCAATTATTCACAAAATAAAAATGCCTAAAAATATACTATGAAATTTTTCAAAAACTCAAGCGTTCCGCACTCACATTTTACGGAATTATGTTATAGTAAATTAGACATGAATGGTTCAAATAATGGCAAAAAACTGCATGTTATTACAAAGAGCCAGTTAAAAAAGAAATGCTTTTGGGAGAATCTCGTCCAAAATTCGAAGAATGTTAATCTTGTAGTTGTCAAGAAATATTAGGATACACCAATTTAACCCATTTACTCCCACTGTACTCGCTTGGGTACAGAACAATGTTTTAGTTATTTGCACTGCTGTTTTGCTGTTTGCGCATTTATCCATTGAACTTCTGTTTGTATATATTTTTTGACACATTACTTACATACTTGTTGCTACTTCTATGGAAAAAAAATGGATAACGGTAATTTGCGATCACGTTTTTATATTTTTTTATTTTTTTTTCTATATTTTTGTAATGCTTTAATCGTTATTAATATAAAAAAACGAAAAAACATTTATATTTTCGGTTTTAAAATGGCTTGGGAAAATTTAAACCCATTTAAAATGGGTTAATAGAAAATTGTATATTCAAAGAAATTCTGTGATAAAGCTGGTATCTTAACTTTACTTCGCTCTTTATGTCGCAAAATTAACAGCAAGGTAACTAAACTATAGTCAAAATTATAAAAATTAATTATTATGGATTAAAAAGAGTACGATATTCATTTAAAAATTCAAAATCTCCACCTTTTGTGGATGTTCTAAGCTATGCTCTCTCTCCATAGCTTTCCTAGTGCGATGGCCAATACTAGTTTACAAATTTGCAAGTTACATTTGGTAAAATCTATCAACTAATAAAATTGCCAAGCTTAATGACTGGGATTCGGTCAGTTTGCGAATACTTTTAAATACAGCAACGGTGATCACAAATCATAACATAAGTAACAAACAAAAAAATTGGCCATTTCAGCCCTTGAAAGGACGTTGACCGAGCTTCTTATGATCAATTGTGTTGTGTGTTATTAAATGTTTGCACACAATTAACCGAGAACTGTACCTACATGTTTTATGCCGACTCCGAACGGCTAAAGTTTATGTTCTCAAGAAGCTTTACATTGCATTATTTACTCTCGGAGGTTTGCCATTGTGGGTTTGCCATTGTAATTGCCCGAGAGGTGGTGACCGGTCAGAAAAATTTTTTACTGAAAAAACTTTTGCCGCGACTGGGGATCGAACTCGGGCTCCGAGCATGCTAATCCACACATTTAACCTGCATGCCACGGCCACCACAACCACAACATAAGTGCTACGCAAAATATTATAGGAGCGTTTATTGTTTCTTGGTTCTGCGGAGATGTAGCACGGCTGACCGAACGAAAACAGCTGCTGTAGTGGAGTACATCCAAGCTCCACCGACAACAATAAACTTACAACTCTCACTTGCAGTATCAGACACCAACAAATACACGCTGCATATAATCCTTGCCGAATTATGTGCAAGAATATTTGCTTTGCTGGCTTCTTTCTTGTTTCATTCAAAATTTATTCTGTACAATTTGTTTAAAATAAATAAAAATTAATTTTGAAGTATTATTGGCAGACATAAGAGTATTGAGAGTACCGATAAAGCAGTTTTGTCGCGCGTTTTCAATAGTAGAGTAAAACTCTATTGTCGGAACTGAAAAATATCGTCGAAATTCTACTCGACGACGAGCTGTTGGTGAAAGTGAATTCTGGACGACGATATTTACTCGACGCGGATTCAAGGATAGCGGCGAATAAATATAATTTGAATGATTATAATTTATCAAGTAATTGGTAAATGAACGTGGCGGCCGTGGTAGTGTCTGCTTAGTATGTGACATGCGAACCAACGGATGTCGAGTTCAAGCCTCAACTCGGGCAAACATTTTTTTCAATAGTAATCAATTTTTCTGTTCGACCGTCACCTATAGTTATCCTAGAAGCTGCAAAGTAAGAGTCTCTATATTATATGCTCATATATACCTCCCTTTTCTAACTTGGAAGTGCATAGCAAACATTCGGCTTCTATTAGTAAAGTTTTCCATTGCTACATCATTATGATAATCATGCTGATTGTGGAAAACGGCGGATCAGTTGCGGCGGGAAAATTACTCGAACTCGTTGTTTTAGCGATTGTAGAAACCGGCGAGTAAGTTCGTTGCGTATCGATAATGCAGTTGGCGGATTCGGAGTGAAAAAGTGCTATTGTTGAAAACGCAGTCCTTCATACAATTTTTTTCACTTTTCATCCGTAACAAAATTGGTGCGGATCTGTGCGGATTTGAAGAAAATTTCTCAAAAAAGAAATGCTATATATGATTTCAGGGAAATTTGAGGTCGCTGAACTCGAATCTGGTGTTTAAAATATTACTAACATTTTTTTTAACTCAAAAATATTTTTTTTTATAAATTTTAAAATAAATTCATTTTTATCATAGAATCTTTCGGATTCAAAGCAAAACAAATTTTTCAGACATTTTTCCAGTTGCTAACTAAATAAAGCTGTATGTACTTTGTACATTGTACAGCCTTGCATCGTGGAATTTGCAAAATATGATGGCAAATATTTTCAACACAACAGCATAATTTATAGAAATTCATTTGCCCGACTGTATTAAATTTGCACCACTAAAATCCTATTGCCAATGCATCATACCAATGCATGATATGGACACATAGAATTTAAAAATCGACGTTTTGAATGTATCATATCTATTAGTGTGTCCCAAAAAATAAAAAATTTTTTTGCTCAACCATTTTTTAAAAGCTTATACTGTCAAGTATTTTTGAGAATTTTTTCAGATTTTATGGAGGACGTTTAGAGGTCGCGCTAATTGGATTTTCCTTAAAAATCAAGTTTTTGCAGAGATTTTTCGAATTTCAATCATAAGTTGGTCAATACAGGGGCCTTACTCTGCAACGCGATTCGAAAGCTAAATTGTTCGAATTCGGAAATTTGACACTCTGCAATTCGACTTTCGCATTAAATATTTTGACATTTCTTCTGTTTCTTCACACTGATTTTCGCAATTTTAACGTTTAAAAGCCAGTTATGCTATCTTTAACTGAATATTTGTTGAAACGATAAGTTAAGTCACTGTCACTAATGCGAAATAGTTACATTTTGAGATTTAACTTTCGAATCGCATTTAATTTTCGAATCGCATTGCCTTTCGAATCGCGATACAGAGTAAAGCCCCTGGGGCCTTACTCTGTAACGCGATTCGAAAGTTAAATTGTTCGAATTCGGAAATTTGATACTCTGCAATTCGACTTTCGCATTAAATATTTTGACATTTCTTCTGTATTTTCACACAGATTTTCGCATTTTTAACGTTAAAAAGTCAGTTATGCTATCTTTAACTGAATATTTGATGAAACGATAAGTTAAGTCACTATCACTAATGCGAAAGAGTAACATATTGAAATTTTACTTTCGAATCGCATTTAATTTTCGAATCGCATTGCCTTTCGAATTTGGTTACAGAGTAAGGCCCCTGATATCTTGTTAGTGTTCGAGACATCATTTTGAAAGAAAAATGTCCAAACTTTACTTTACCGTACATAAATTAAAAGTTTTGGCTTTTTTTTGTAATCTGGATGTGGTACATTAAATTTTTTCGTAAAATTTTCGTAATTTTTTTTTTAAAACGCTTAATAACTTTTGAAAATTCTATCAAAATATATTAAAGTAATGATGCAGTTTGAAGTATGGTAAAATTCTAAGCAATTTAAAAAAACAATACTTGAATTTACTTGTGCCGTTTCAGAGTTATTACCATTAGTGCTGTGTTGCCATTGGTTGAAAATAAAATAATATATAAGTTTTTCGTATTTCTACAAACATATGCTTTCCTTATATAAATACTTAACGAATTTTAATAAGGCATTGCTTTATTTTGGTTACTGAGCCTTATTTTTTTGGGTGATAATTAAGGAACCGGTCATTCAATCAAAAATCTAGGAGCTATTAATAGGGCTCGCTGGATGATGAAAAGTACATACTCGTTAAAAATGTGCATTTTTCAAAACCAGCTGCGATCATTTGTAGGCAATTCAAAGACTGATGCCTTGCTTTAGTTCAGTTCATTCATTTTAAGAGTGTACATAAAAAATTGGTACCTCTAGCAGTGCCCTCGATACGCCCCTCTGAATGACCTCAATTTTATTATAAAATTGACTAGCTACAAGCACTTAAATGCATACGTTGCAAACGCCACGCTGAAAACATTTTTGGGGCATCAGTGGTACCTATCCGGGCAAACTAGCTCCCTCAGCTTTATGTGATGAACGCATAAAAACCAAAACTTTGCGTTTGATGGTAAAAAATATTAATACGACAAATAATAAAACCGAACAAGCCAATATAACACAAAACATGATAAAAAGTATGAAAATTCAAGATTTCATTTCTAAATCCAGCCATACTTTTTTTGAAGCCTGCAACATCCCAATTGCTTTTTTGCAAACCGACCCAGAAGAATGGATAAGCAACGAATCATTTCAGGAAGTAAAGCATATAATTCAACAACTGCAAGTGGTAAATGATGTCGCAGAACGTGGTGTGGCCTTGGCAAGCACTTGCATCGGTCTTACAACTTCTGAAACGGACTTTCGAAATCTTTTACAGGGCATAGAGCTACATCGTACGGAATCAAATATTTTTATTTGTGTTTTTGTGGATTCGGTGGTAACCAAAATAAAGCAATGCCTTATTAGAATTCGTAAAGTCTTTATATAAGGAAAGCATATGTTTGTAGAAATACGAAAAACTTATATTTTATTTTATTTTCAACAATGGCAACACAGCTTTAATGGCTATTACTCTGGAACGGTAAGAGTAAAATCAAGTATTGTTTTTTTAAATTGCTAAGAATTTTACTACTTTTCAAACTGCATCATTACTTTAATTTATTTTGATGAAATTTTGAAAAGTTATGAAGCATTTGTAAAAAAAAAATACGAAAATTTCACGAAAAAATTTAATGTATCACATCCAAACTACAAAACAAAAAGCCAAAACTTCTAATTTATGTACGATAAAGTAAAGTTTGGATATTTTTCTTTCAAAATGAGGACTCAAATACAAACAAAATGTCTGTAATTGATCAACTTATGATTGAAATTCGAAAAATCTCAGAAAAACCCGATTTTTACGGAAAATCCGATTAGCGCGACCTCTAAACGTCCTCCAAAAAATCTGAAAAATTTTTAAAAATACTTTACAGTATAAGCATTCAAACAAAGGATGAGCAACTATGAAACTCGAAAAAAAAAATTGTTTTTGGGACACACTTATATCTATGTTTATCTATTTATCAACAACTTATGTATTTAATTTTTGACTCAATTTAACTACTTAACTTAATAATAATATTTGAACTGTTAAAAAACTGGCATTTGCAAATTTTTTTAAAAACGTTAAAATTATGAATGTTCCTAAGAAGTAAGTTTAAGCGCTTAAATTAAAATTAATTAAACTAAACGTTTTTATATAAACAGCAATCGAACAACAACCCGTGTCCAGTACCAGGCAATGGTCAAAATGGTCACCAGGATAAGGCTCTTGAGGCAATGAAACAATTGACGCAATGGTCAATGGTTCACCAGGATAAGGCTCAAATGTCTTTGTGTCGAACCAGATGTCTCAGGAGCAACTTAAATACCATCATAAATTCAAAAAACATCACCACCAACAAGTGATGCTCGCCTACTGCGAGGCGTCCTGACGGCAGCAATGCTGCGCTGCGGTGAAAGGACCACTCGCTTGGAGCTCCATGTTGCCAGGAATGTATTAGTGATTTTAAAAAATTAATTTATGGTATAGTAACATTAACATTATCATTTTATTTATATTTTGCACTTTTATTATAAATATTTTACACTTATGCAAATTCAATCGTTACTTAATTTTGTTTTGACAGCTAAACAGCTGTTTTCGGAGTGCGGAGTGCGGATCGGTATTGCAGTTCACTCGCACGGTTTCAACAATAGGTTTCTTTGTTAAAGTGAGGGGAATGCGGATCAGATGAACTCCCGCCGCAAACAATCCGCCGTTTTCCACAATCAGCATGTATATCTTAATAACTGGTGACTTTAACTTACCCAATGTTTCTTGGAACTATTGTTCTGAAAACCCTTCAATATATTTACAATCGTTTGAAAGTTCATCTGATAATTACTTTTTAAATGATAATTACTTTAATGAGTCAAAGACCCTTCCAACTAAACTATCACTTGAATAAGAATAACAGTTTTCTCGATCTGGTATTTTTTGATTAAAGCAACATTTATTCAGTGTCAAGGTCCGATCCTCTGGTCACTCCTGAAGATTCTCACCATTCAACCATTGAAATTAGTCTTAATTTTACTAAACCATCTATATAGAATCATGCTAGTCAACCATTCATGGAATTCAACTTTAAAAAACTAAATATGTTATGTTAAAAAATAGTTTGTCCAATATAAATTGGTCGTCTATACTGCAACTTAATACAAAAGTTTTATCTTCAGAGAATCCGGATGCTGCGGTCTGTGCGTTTAATACAACGCTCATTGACTGCTACAAGATCTATTCCGCAAAGAAAAGCTTCTATAATTTCAGACCCTGTGTGGTTTTTATTAAATATTATAAAAAATATCAAAGAACGCATAGCTTGATTGATTTCGGCCGTTATACTTCGACTAAATATAGTTATTAGCTGTTGTGCAAGCAATCCTATAACATATACCTAACAAAAGTAAAATTAAACATTAAGTCTGATGCAAAATCATTCTGGAGCTTTGTAAATACAAAACAAAGGATTGATTCCAAATATGTTAACACGCTCCGACAGAAGAAAAAGATGACGAGACCAAAGAAAGTTTTACGAGTGCCTTGAAGACGCAGGGAGATAAGGGGGCGATCTTCACATGGCAACGTGTCTGTCTGCCTCAACTTGGCGAGGCCAGCATTATCCATGTCGAAATCGTCTCAAGTCGACTCAAACCTCCGCGTGGTGTCTCCTGGAAACGTCAAAAAACTATCATACCGATATACTTTGGCGGCGAATCTGAGCGGCGGGCTTCCTTTGGCCATCAAGCAAAGGTTGTGCGTTGGGTTTGAAGCCCACAATGTAATAACACCATTTCAATGAAAAGTTTAAGAATAAATAAAAGAATGATCCCCAAATCTGATGACGACTACCGCAAACGAAAAACTGATAATGATTTACGGATATGCACCTGGAATGTCCGGACCCTAAATTGGGATGGTGCCTCTATCCAACTGGTTGATATCTTGGAAAGATATAATTTTTATATCACTGCAATCCAAGAAATGCGATGGAAGGGACAGGGTTGCTTACGGCAAGCATCCTGTGATATCTACTACAGCGGCCATGCGGAGAAGCACGAGTTTGGATGCGGATTTGTAGTTGGCAAGAGAATACGGCATCATGTCCTGCGATTCACTCCTGTGAACGAACGACTTGCCATAATTCGTTCAAGGCAAAATTTTTTAATATAAGCCTTATATGTGCGCACGCTCCGACAGAAGAAAAAGATGACGAGACCAAAGAAAGTTTTTACGAGTGCCTTGAAGACGCATACGAGCGCTGCCCCCGTCATGACATAAAAATCGTGCTTGGTGACTTCAACGCCAAGGTGGGTAAGGAAAACATATTTGGTCCTACAGTCGGAAAGTTCAGCCTCCACGACAACACATCCGATAACGGAATGAGGTTGATTGACTTCGCCGCAGCACGAAACATGGTCGTTAGTAGCACTAGATTCAAGCATCTCATGGCCACGTGGCTGTCCCTGATCAAAAAACATGCGACCGAACTAGACGCACACATGATCCGTGGTGCTAACATAGACTCATATCTTGTCGCAGTCAAGATCTGCACACGTCTGTGCGCAGCTAAGAATGCTCGCAATCCTACACAAAGAAAGCTAGACGTCGACAAGCTGCAGTCAAAACGGACGGTCAAAGCCTTCGCGACTCGACTCTCACTCCTGTTTCAAGAAAGCACTCCTCCGATCGACGATATATGCGCACAGTGGACGCACATATCCCACTCTATGCGTACGGCTGCCGAAGAGGTGATAGGTTACCACCGCCCTGCGAAACCAGTGACACGACCAGGAGTGTCGTGACACCACTGCAGAGAAGGACATCGCCTACAAAGCCACCCTGCAGTCGGTTGTAACGCGTGCTGTTATGGAGCGATACCGAGAGAAGAGGAGGGAAGAGAGACGCATTTTCAGGCAAAAAACGAGGCGGAAATGCGTGAATGCGAGAAAATTGAGATGCATGGCGACAGGAATGAAGCTCGAAAATTTTTCGAAAAAATAAGACGCCTGGCCGATGGTTTTAAGACCGGAGCCTCTTCCTGCAAGGATGAGAATGGGAATCTAGTGACAAGATATTTAGAGTACACTGATGTTATGGAGGGAGCACTTCTCTAGATTTTTAAATGGCGACGATGACAATAATCCCGCCAGAGGAGATGATATCCCGGAAACCCCAATTATGGATGACAGCGTTGAAGTTCCGCTGCCCGACAATAACGAGGTCTTAACAGCTATAGCTCAGCTTAAAAACAACAAAGCCGCATGAGCCGATGACCTACCGACTGAGCTGTTTAAGACCGGTGGCGAAGCTCTGTTTTAATGCATTCACAGACTTTTATCCAGAATATGGTCGGAAGAATGCATTCCAGATGATTGGAACCCCAGTGTCCTCTGCCCAATCCACAAGAAAGGCGATCCCACCATTTGCGCCAACTACCGTGGGATTAGCCTTCTTAATATCGCATATAAGGTCCTGTCGAGCGTATTGTGTGAAAGACTGAAGCCCATCGTCAACCAACTGATTGGACCTTATCAGTGTGGCTTCAGACCTGGAAAGTCCACCATCGACCAGATCTTCACGCTCCGACAAATCTTGGAAAAGACCCTCGAAAAACAAATCGACACACACCATCTTTTATCGATTTCAAAGCCACCTTCGACAGTCCAATAAGGAGTCACCAATACTCCATCATGTCTGAATTTGGTATTCCTGCGAAGCTAATACGTCTTTGCAGGATGACACTGAACAACACCAGCAGCGCAGTAAAAATCGGAAAGGGCCTCTCCCTTCAGTTCGATACCAAGCGAGGTTTCAGACAAGGTGATTCCTCATCGCGCTACTTCTTTAATATAGTCATGGAGAAGATCATCCGAGCTGCTGACCTAAGACGCAGCGGCACAATTTTCTATAAGAGTGCTTTGCTGCTGACATATGCTGATGATATTGACATCATTGGCCATAATACGCGAGAAGTCAGTGCGGCATTCTCCAGGCTAAAAAAAGAGTCGAGTCGAATGAACATGCAGTGAACGATGATAAAACGAAGTATGTTTTGTCAACAAACAACTGTCCCAGGGTCTTGGAAACCACGTCACTGTTGATAACGTCTCCTTTGAGGTAGTGAAAGACTTTGTTTACCTGGGATCCAGCATTAACTCTTCCAACGATATCAGTATTGAGATTAAACGAAGGATAACTCATGCCAACAGGTGCTACTTTGGGCTCAGTAGGCAATTGAGAAGCAGGACTCTCTCTCGACGAACAAAACTGACGCTCTATAAGTCAATAATCATGCCCGTCTTACTTTACGCATCACAATCCTGGACGTTGAGCAGCTCTGATGAAAGGACTTTGGGAGCGTTTGAGAGAAAAATCCTTCGCAAGATCTATGGTATATGCCGACAACGATATAGTCAAGCAAAATAAAGCGGCTTCGCTGGCTAGGCCATGTCGAGAGAATGAACGACGAAGTTCCAGCGAAAAAATTATTGAATTCAGTACCCAGCGGTGGCCAACGCTGACGAGGAAGACCGCATCACGGTTGGAAAGACCAGGCATTGGATAACCTGACAACGCTTGGAGTTTCCAACTGGCGCCAGCAAGCGCACGACAAAAGAGGCTGGCGCAAATTCTTAGACGAGACCAAAATTGACCAACGGTTGTAAGCGCTATTGTACTGAAACAGATATGTAAAAATAAATATAAAGTGATTTGGATGGCATTGTTTTTATTTAAAATTAGTAATTGTATTTTAAAAATCGGTGTTTTTTGAGGATTTTTAAAAAATTTGTAAGCCCGAAGGGTTTTGTTATATGCGGCGGTACGTGGCTTTTCATTTTTCTTCATAAACAACACTACAGGTGTTTACATCTTAAAAAATATAAACTCGTTGTCCGCTTCGTTCCGAAAAGTACTGAATTTTTTTAAAAACCATTTAAACCCAAAAAAACTGGTAAAACCTTCATAAAACCCAAAGTTTTCATGATATCGCCATGAAACTTGGTACATAAGTTTATCTTTTCTATTTTATGTTAGGTTCAAAAATGAAAGAAATGGGCTAATAACTGCGCCTACCTCCTATATAAAGTGGCGTCATCAACATGGAACGTCATCAACTGTAGGAACCCAAAATTAGAAAAAAATATTTTTATCGTATGCAGTATTTTTTTTTGACAAAAATGACTAAACTCAAAAATTGTAATTTTTTTCCAAAATTTCCTGAGTTGACCAAAAAAATTTTATATTTCACTAAAATTTCTACAAGTAATGCATATCGTTTGAAAGACCATGAAAATATCTTTCTAAAATGGATTTGAAGAATATTCTGCATCAAAAACTTTTGTTGCTAGACCTTTTTTAGTGAAACAACCTCCTATAATCTACAAATTAACCCATAGCTGCCCAGGGGGTCTATATAGACCCTCACTTGACTTAAATTTTTTGCTTGTTTTTGCATTCCCTTAATTTAAAATCCTAAAATAATTTTTTCCAACTAAATTGTTCTGGATACTCCACTGTGCGTCGGCTCGTTACAAGTAGAATTTTTCTTAGGATTTATAAGTTGATTTTTGATATCAATTTTATTAAAAAATTCATCAGTTAGTGGAACAATTAAATCTCTTGCTTCTTTACTAAAGGGACTATGTGCTATTTTCTTTGAATTCCTAAGCTTTCGAATGCTTTGAAAACATTTGGGTGTTATGTTCCATATGAACCTACATATAATCCTTATTTCTTTCTCCTGCGCTTCTTCAGATAGGTCTCCAATATGAAGGATATGATAGTTTATGAATTGTTCGTCATGCATTAAAACCTTTAGGTTTTAGCATTTAGGGAATAACACTCTCGCACTTTTTTCTTTGATCAAAGTTCCTTAGTGATAAAATCTTGTGGATAGTTGAAACAAAAAATATTGTACACATTTTTTTTAACCCATACCGACCCACCTCCGTGACCTTTTGTAAACCCAAAAATCGGTATTTTTGTCAATTTTTGGTTATACCATCCATACTACTATTGAAGTGACGTGATTACAATGTATGTAGAAATCTATATTAGGGTGTCCCAAAAACAATTTTTTTTTCGAGTTTCATAGTTGCTCAACCTTTGTTTGAATGCTTATACTGTCAAGTATTTTTGAGAATTTTTTCTGATTTTTTGGAGGACGTTTAGAGGTCGCGCTAATCGGATTTTCCGTAAAAATCAGGTTTTTCTGAGATTTTTCGAATTTCAATCATAAGTTGATCAATTACAAACATTTTGTCTGTATTCGAGTCATCACTTTGAAAGAAAAATGTCCAAACTTTACTTTACCGTACATAAATTAGAAGTTTGGCTTTTTGTTTTGTAATTTGGATGTGATACATTAAATTTTTTCGTGAAATTTTCGTAATTCTTTTTAAAAATGCTTCATAACTTTTCAAAATTCCATGAAAACAAATTAAAGTAATGATGCAGTTTGAAGTATGGTAAAATTCTAAGCAATTTAAAAAAACAATACTTGATTTTACTCTTACCGTTCCAGAGTAATAGCCATTAAAGCTGTGTTGCCATTGTTGAAAATAAAATAAAATATAAGTTTTCGTATTTCTACAAACATATGCTTTCCTTATATAAAGACTTTACGAATTCTTATAAGGCATTGGTTTATTTTCGTTACCACCGAATCCACAAAAACACAAATAAAAATAAGAGGAATCTGTACATTAAGCCGGATCGAAATTTAGATATCGCCGGACACCAACTCAAAAGTAAGAGGGACTCTTTAAAACTATTTCTGCATAATTTTTTTTTGGATCGGAGAAATCCCCACGGAGCGGTTTTGGTTCTCCTAAACCCTTTTTTTTAATAAAAAATCAAGTTTTTTGCCTATAACTTTTTTTTTTCTTCAGAATGCATACCCAAGATAAGCAAAAAAGTTAAGATTGTGATAGTACACAAATATTGGTTAAAAAAATCTTGAAATTTGTTGTCCTTACAAACTCTTTTGAGACCCCAAAAAGTCGATTTTTCATCATTTTCGAAAAGATGTTTTTTTTAAACACCTATAAAATATTTATTTTTCAAGCAATTCATATGCATTTATGCTTAGTGAAAAGATATTGAGCTCTTCTTTCCATTGATATATCTTATGATGTAGTTTAACCAAAACTAAATGCCACAATTATATAAAACATGAGAAATTGATATTCACAAGGATTCTTCAGCTTAATTATTATTTAATTGCCTTAATTACCGTTCGATTTTGACAAATCTTGGTATGTTTGAGTTTTTATTTACGCTTAATCGAATTCTGACAACCATTTTTTAGAAAAGTATACGCCAGATGGCGCTCCAGTACAAAATGCATGAATTTCGAAAATATTTTTTTTTAACGCCTACAATATACGTATTTTTCATGGTACTCACTTTTGATAAAACCACTCCATACGTTATACCAATGGAAAGAATAGCTCAATACTTTACCAATAAGCTTAAATACATATGAATACCACGAAAAATGTATATTTTATAGGTGTTTAAAAAAAATACCTTTTCGAAAATGATGAAATATCGATTTTTTGGGGTCTCAAAAGAGTTTGTAAGGACAACAAATTTCAACATTTTTTTTAACCAATATTTATGTACTATCACAATCTTTACTTTTTTGCTTATCTTGAGTATGCATTCTGAAGAAAAAAAAAAGTTATAGACAAAAAACTTGATTTTTTGGCCAAAAAAAGGGTTCAGGAGAACCAAAACCGCTCCATGGGGATTTCTCCGATCCAAAAAAAAAATGATGCAGAAATAGTTTTTAAGAGTCCCTCTTACTTTTGAGTCGGTGTCCGGATGACTTTATTTTTCTCCAAACAAAATCGATCCGGCTTACTGTACATGGTACAAAATCATTTATTTGATTCCGTACGATGTAGCTCTATGCCCTGTAAAAGATTTCGAAAGTCCGTTTCAGAAGTTGTAAGACCGATGCAAGTGCTTGCCAAGGCCACACCACGTTCTGCGACATCATTTACCACTTGCAGTTGTTGAATTATATGCTTTGTTTCCTGGAATGATTCGTTGCTTATCTATTCTTCTGGGTCGGTTTGCAAAAAAACAATTGAGATGTTGCAGGCTTCAAAAAAAGTATGACTGGATTTAGAAATGAAATCTTGAATTTTCATACTTTTTTTCATGTTTTGTGTTATATTGGCTTGTTCGGTTTTATTATTTGCCGTATTAATATTTTTTACCATCAAACGCAAAGTTTTGGATTTTATGCGTTCATCACATAAAGCTGAGGGAGCTAGTTTCCCCGGATAGGTACCACTGATGCCCCAAAAAAGTTTTCAGCGTGGCGTTTGCAACGTGTGCAATTAAGTGCTTGTAGCTAGTCAATTTTATAATCAAATTGAGGTCATTAAGAGGAGCGTATCGAGGGCACTGACAGAGGTACCAATTTTTTATGTACACTCTTAAAATGAATGAGCTAAAATCAAGCAAGGCATCAGTCTTTGAATTGCCTACAAATGATCGCAGCTGGTTTTGAACAATGCATATTTTTAACGAGTATATAATTTTCATCATCCAGCGAGCCCTATTAATAGCTCCTAGATTTTTGATTGAATGACCGGTTCCTTAATTATCACCCAAAAAAATTAAGGCCCAGTAACCAAAATAAACCAATGCCTTATAAGAATTCGTAAAGTCTTTATATATGTTTGTAGAAATACGAAAAACTTATATATTATTTTATTTTCAACAATGGCAACACAGCATTAATGGTAATAACTCTGAAACGGCACAAGTAAAATCAAGTATTGTTTTTATAAATTGCTTAGAATTTTACCATACTTCAAACTGCATCATTACTTTAATATATTTTGATAGAATTTTTAAAATTTATTAAGCGTTTTTAAAAAAATAACGAAAATTTCACGAAAAAATTGAATGTACCACATCCAGATTACAAAAAAAAAGCCAAAACTTCTAATTTATGTACGGTAAAGTAAAGTTTGGACATTTTTCTTTCAAAATGATGACTCGAAAACTTACAAGATATCTGTATTGACCAACTTATGATTGAAATTCGAAAAATCTAAGAAAAACCTGATTTTTACGGAAAATCCGATTAGCGCGACCTCTAAACGTCCTCCAAAAAATCTGAAAAAATTCTCAAAAATACTTGACAGTATAAGCATTCAAACAAAGGTTGAGCAAAAAAATTTTTTATTTTTTGGGACACACTAATCTATATATCGCACACTAAATACAAAACAGTCACAACTCAAAATTTTTGGATGACGACTTTTTGTTATAAATCGATTCACAAAATCCATATCTCACTTTATTTTTCATTACTTTCTTCAATAACTGGAAGAATGGAGTTTATGTGTTTAAATGAAAATTGATTTTCTTCTGCAATTCCAACCAAAGAGTTTTATTTTTCGCTTCTCCTGAAAGGTAATGTTTTTTGAGTTGTGACTGCTTTGTATTTAGTGTGCGATATATAAAAATGAATGTGTGTATGTGTGTATGTTACAAGTAGACTCCGAAACCACTGAGCCAATTGTAATGAAATTTTCAGGGAAACAGTATCGAAGTTTTGAGTGTTCCTGTGGAGTTTGACACCGATATAACATGGGGGCGTGGTACCTTCCATACAATCATAATTTTCAAAATCGAAATAGCTTTGAAACTACATTTCGCACAGTCTCAAATTCGGTATTCGAGCTCAATTTCTACGTGCCGTTTTACTGGTAACATTTTATAGGCGTTAAAAAAGGGGCATGCCACTTTTTAAGTGTTCAAACTTTGCAGTATAACTTTCTAAATATAAGTCACACATTTATGAAACTCGGAACGAGTACGCCCATACAAGCCAAATTTACTACACAGAATAGCTATGGAAGTAAAAGTCACAGGTAATTCCAACACAGAATGGAGTTACTACGTAGTGAAAATCTTCTTATTGAAACTGACTGTCATTCGACAAAGGGGTGTGGCTCCGCCCATACAAGCCAAAATTTTGATATCAAATAGCTTTGGAAATAAAAGTCACTGAGCATTGAATTTTGTGATGGAGTTGCCACTTGGTAATGTCCTTCTACCGTGGCGGCCGTGGTCGTGCTTGCTAAATATGAGACGTGCAAACAAACGGATTCCGAGTTCGAACTGAGGTGAGCCTCGGGCAAGTTTTTTTATAAAAATAAATTTTTCTGTTCGGCATGTTTTTCTCTGCAGGAGAGTAAATATTGCCATGTAAAACTTCTTGAGAACATGAACTTTAGCCATTCAGAGTCGGCTCAAAACATTTAACTGACTTATTTGGTTTTGTTTTTTGTATGTCCTTCTATTTGAAAACTGGGCCAGGCTTTAGACAAGTGGGTGTGCCTTCCCATATAAACTAAATTTTTTATCGAATAGGTTTGGAAGTCACAGATGAAGTACATGTGTTTGTTTTAGGCGTAGCAATGCGTGTGGGTATCGCTAGTAATATATAGAAGACAAGCGTCATGCTCCGTGCTGTGTATCGCTCAAACTGTTCATAGTTGTTATTGCTATCCTTTTTAAAACATGTTCAGCCTGAACCAGAACAATATTTTGCTCATACAATCCAATATGACTCAAAATGGTCATTCTTACTATTATGCTATGTCTAAACAGAGAGTTAAGTTAATTTTAACTAGCATTTAACCGAACTTGTTCACACAGAGATACCGTAGCAGAATTGAGTTAAATTTGCCGTCAATGCTGCTGGTATATCTGCGTACACATGCGTTTTTTTCTTGCTTTGCGATAGCTCTGCTTGTTTTATCCCATATTTGGATGAAATATGGCCCAATTCCTTTTCGAAGTTCTTTTTCTCATTTTTAAAGGAAATAACAACATACAGTTAAAAAAAACATATATGTATAATTTACGAATCAGCTGTTTTTTTTTTGACATTTCTTATAAAAAAAGTTTCTTTCGTCACTCAGAATACATAATAGGTGTGTTTCCGTACACAATGTCGAGTAAAAGTCGAGTAAAGTTCAAGCTGAGAGTAAAACGAAATTTGAAAAAATTGTCAAAAGTACGGAAACAACTTCTAGCTAGTTTCAAGCACAAAAACAGCTGATTGCATATCAAACGTAAACAATGCAAATTAAGATTTGTCTATTCATTAAATTTTTTCATTTTAAAATGTATTTATTGTTATGAATTGAATTTTACTATTTGTAAATTGATTTTCAACCGCACAACATAAACATAAAACACATTAAAAATGTCATTTTGAAGTTTGCTTCTTCTTCTTCAGAGAGCGATTGTGTGCTTGTTCTTCTTCTCTCTTTTGAGCTAGAAAAAGTACGGAAACACGTTCTAGCAGCTTGCAAGTTACTACAATCGAGTACGGAAACACACCTAATGAGTTAAGCTGAGTTATCTAGTGATTTTTGGTACTGGTAACGCATGAGTTTCTTACTCGTTAAATTGATTAACTCAACTTTGAACTGGTAACTCAAACCTTACTCCCTGTGTAGACATAGATAGCATTATGCTATGTTCACACAGAGAGTTTAGTTTGCGTTTCCAGTACAAAGTTGCGTTTTGCCCTTAAACTCAATTTAAACGCTGGCGTTTCCAGTACAATTTTGCAGGAGAAAACGCAACTAAACACAACTTGCTTTCTACGTTTACCAAAACTCAATTTGATACATGCCTAAAAGTATGCTAGTGTTTGATAAAAACATTCGTTCAGTTAGATTTTAGCTGTGTTCGATTCGATTGAACGATAAAAAATGCCAACAACAGCTGATTCTCAATTGTGCAAGTTTCTATTTGTATTTTATTTTTAACAAAAATAATCCAAAAAATAAATAAAAGAACTTGGGAAAGTTTAGAAGATGAGGGTTTCTCATCAGTCAGTCAGTATGGGCCGTAAAAAGCTGAGTTTTGAGCGAAATTCCAAAAATTGGCGATCATTTCAATCCACCGTAAACTCAATTCTGCCGACGCACCTCTGTGTGAACAGCTGGATTTAAACTCAAACGAAACGCAAACTAAACTCTCTGTGTGAACATGGCATTACAGTGCTTTTTTATAAGAAAAAATTGTTAGCCTAAAAGTATGCACACACAATTTATTTGATATTTATCAGTAAGGATATATTGAGGAAGACTCGAACAAAACAACATTTCAGGTAAATGTAGAAATGTTGTCATATCGTCTGCTACTTAATTATTTTGAATACGACTCGTCGTATGACGGTATTCTGTACTTCTAAAGTTATTTCATACAACCCACATGACAGTGCAGTGAATAAGAAAATATATAGTGAAAAGTGTTCCTAAGGACAAAGGAAGTAGGCAAAGAAAAAGAAGTGACCGTTCCATATTGCGAACTTGGTGACCAGCAATGCTATAATCACTCCTGCAGCAGTGCTTAAGATATTAAATATCAGAGCTATTCAGTGGATACCCCGGCGAAGCATTTAAAATTTGGGCGTTAAGGAAGCAGTAAAAAAGTGAACGCAGGATTTTCTGCAGCGTAGGCCAGTGCTCAACTGCTATCGATTAGGATTTGGTAAGTGTTTAAACATTCATTGTGAAACAATATTTTTTATTCGCGCTTATTTTAAATTTAAGGTTATTTGGTACGACGGACTAAAATCAACTATTTTCAATCAGATGGTCGTGCGTGGTATAGAACCAAGAACCCAAATTTAACCCAACAACATCATGTGAAGCATTCAATTTGAAGTGTTCGGGTTTAATTATGCGAGATGAAAAGTTTAATTAATTGAAAAGCGTTAATTTATTTTTGTTATTAATGTTAAGGCCCTGCATTTCTCTATGGGTTTTTGCCGGCGCTTAAAAACGCCACTGGATTTGTTTTGTTTAGCCTGAGAAGATTAATGCTCTAAGGCATTTGTAGTGTACTCATAGAGTCACTATTACCGTAAACGAAACCTACTTAGTTCTTTTCCATAATCGCTAAACCAAAAACATTAAAACAATAGAATCAATGTTCCATTTGGTTTTGTTTGTTAAAGAAAACAATTTCAAAATTTCAATAGCTAAAATATCAAGTTCTTATTCAATGCACTTGTCACCCATTGCACTTATACCGCACAAGCATAAGCGCGACAAGCGTGTTATGTTTTTCACACAGTGCATAAAGAAAAACAACAAACACAACAAAAACAATCATTAATTCGTTCATTAGGCCGTAATTCCAGTGCACTAATTTTTGTTGTTGCTAGCTGGAAACATTTTTTACAACAAACATTTGATTGGTTATTAATTTGAAAAATTAAAACTGACGGAGGAGTTATGGAAATAATGGTTAAATAATTTTAAGAATAATACTGGTAAAATTGTATTTAAGCTAAGATGTTTTAAAAATAAAAGAGAATTTTGATTGAACAGGCGGACAAGTCGCAACTAAAATTTAAAACTTTTATTTCACCAAAAGCCTTTGTGGCTTTAATGTTTAAAAGCCTTGCGGCTGTCTAAAAAGCCGTGTGCGCCTCTCATACACAATCCTGCCCTATAAGGCGTACAACACCACACCTGAATCAAACACAGCATATGAATGCTATTGAAGTGATTGATTTATTTCGAGGTTTGCACCTCCTTAAGAAGTAAAATAACAGGATTTGGTAATAGTTAATTAGAGTAAATTAATAAATATATATAATAACTTAAAATAAATAGAGATAGTTTTAAATTTATATAAACAAAAGTGTTATACTGCTTTGAGTATAAACAATAGATAGTGATGTGCATGCAATTAGTGTGATAGTGCAGGTGGTTGTAGGGTACTCTGCAAATTTAACATATTGGTAGGTTATATTGGTTTGGGCTGTATTTGTCAAAATGGTGTTGGTCCGTTAACAGGAATCGATGATATTATGCGTAAGAAAAATTACCTGTCCATTAGGGAGGGTCGATTTAAAAATCGCTCAATGCTCTGTGAAAATCGTATTCTAGGGATCAAAATAAGAAACTTTGCCGAAGGAACCATACCTCAAAACGAATTCTGATGTCCCCCAATTTGGGTCGAACTTTTGGGTAGGGGCAAATTTTGAAAAATCCCACTTTGACCCATTTAGAGTGCTCCAATCGAGTCCAAATGTATGACCGACCCCCACTAACTTTGGAGGCCCGACCCACCCATGCCAGTGGCACACCCCCTGGAACCCCCCTGGGGTTCCCCATACAAACATTTCAAAAAATCACCATTTTTGGCCGTAACATGAAAAAATCAGCGAAATGGCTAAGTTTTTTCTTTATTTTTATTTATTTATTTATAATAATATTTATTATTTATTTATAATAATATTTATTATTTATTTATAATAATATCTATTTTTCCCCTTTTGAAATTTATTTAGTCAGAACATATGTAAATGAAAAAATTAATTTAAGTTAGTTATAGAAAATAAACTAAAAAAAATTATTGTTTGAAGTCTTTTTATACCCTAAACCTGAAAGGTCAGGGTATATTAACTTTGTGCAAACGTTTGTAACGCATAGAACGAAGCGAGTCCGGTATAGAAAAGTATATATATTCTTGATCAGCGTCACCACGTGAGTCGAGCTATCTATGTCCGTCCGTCCGTCCGTCCGTCCGTCTGTGTGTTGTCCGTATACACAGGATAAGAAGAAGGAGTTGAGATAATTGGATGAAACTTGGTACACATGGTCACATATACCCAAGGATCTGTACTATTGAATATTTTTGGAATCCGCCCACGGACACGCCTACCTCCCGTACAACGCGAAAATTGAAAACTGCATAACTCAGCTCATAATTAGCTTACAACAATAAAATTTGGTATGTATGTGTTTTATATTAACACAAAGATGTCTTTGAAAAATGGACGTCATCCGCTTATGGACACGCCCACCTCCCATACAACCCAAAAATTGAAAATGCAATAAATAAGCCTCTGTTTAACCTACAGAGCTAAAATTTGACACATATGTTTTTTTAACAAAACAAAGACGGTTTTGAAAAATGGACATCATCCGCCCACGGACACGCCTACCTCCCATACAACGCGAAAATTTAAAACTGCATAACTCAGCTCATAATAAGTCTACAACAACAAAATTTGGTATGTGTGTGTTTTATACCAACACAAAGATGTCTTCGAAAAATGGACGTCATCTGCTCACGGACACGCCCACCTCCCATACAACCCAAAAATTGAAAATGCAATAAATAAGCCTCTGTTTAACCTACAGAGCTAAAATTTGGCACGTATGTTTTTTATAACAAAAAAAAGATGGTTTTGAAAAATGGACATCGTCCGCCCACGGACACGCCTACTTCCCACACAACGCGAAAATTGAAAACTGCATAGCTCAGCTCATAATTAGCCTACAACAATAAAATTGGATATGTATGTGTTTCATACCAACACAAATATGTCTTCGGAAAATGGACGTCATCTGATCACGGACACGCCTACCTCCCATACAACCCAAAAATTGAAAACGCAATAAATAAGCATGTGTTTAACCTACAGAGCTAAAATTTGGCACGTATGTTTTTTATGACAAGACAAAGATGGTTTGGAAAAATGGACTTCATCCGCCCACGGACACGCCCATTTACAATTAATTTTTTTTTTTTTTTGAAAAGTGGGTTTAGGGTATTTCATAGTCGGCCTAGACCGACTTTAGACTTTCTTTACTTGTTTACTTTCAAGTCTGGGCAATTTCGCACGGCTCTCTAATGTCGTCGCCATAACAGCCTCTACATTTTCCGGTATAACCCGTTTGGAAACGCTAGCTAGCAATTGAACATGTCGTTCCGTTCCTTGTATGTGTGATGGAATTTTTGGATCATTAAACGGTGGATCATCTTGATTTAAATATTCTTTCAATGTATCGTACGGAATGCTTCCCGTACATGGTGGTTCAAATACGTTATTTATGTCATTTATGTTATTTATTTATTTATTTCCGTGTAACTTGTGCAATTAAACTTTATATCTGGTTTTTTATAAGCTCTAAGTTGCGTTGGGTCGTCAACATCTGTTCGATAGCGTAGAATTATGTTGATAGCACAGTCGCGCTTTTCTTTGCTATCATCAAACAACATTGATAACAAGATATTTTCCGAATGCGCATAATATGAATTATCTGTAATTACTTGATTGACAACTTTGCGTAAACGAGGTCTAGAAATCGTGACCAACTAATGAAGTTGAAAAATAATGCACTGCCGTACACGACAGAGCTGTAATACTTGATATTGAAGTTCACTGGCACATAACATTTAATTATAAATTCAACCAGAATTCTTAAATTTGCATCTGGATTTTCCGTTGTCACATATAATCGTAATAATCTAGCGGCCTTGGTGAGCCACCGAGAATGTACAATTTTCCCTGGTTTGATGTTAGCCAGATCCACCGAAACCACGCCGTTAGAAATTGCATGGGCCATGTCGTACAAGTACTTTGAATCGGTGGAAAATTCAATTTTTTTCTGGAGCGGGGGCATATTTTGCAACTCAATTTTCTGGAAGCCGTCCACCACCTGAAAATGTATAATAATAAAATAATTAAAAATGGTTGACAATTATAATAAATGAGTGATAGCAATAACTTACCGGAAGAGTTTCACAAGTTTCGATTTGACGGCTCAGTTTTCTGGTTGCCGATCTTGGTCCAGTGTTGGTTGATTTATCCAAAGCTTCAAACAAATGCCGAAACGGAAGTTCGTTGAAGTGTAGAAGGCAAACGAACCAATGCAATGGTCTTTTTAACAGCAATTCGAATCGTCGTATAATTCCACCGTGTGGGCCAGTGTTTGTTGGCTCACCGTCAGTGCATATTCCAATTAATGCATCCAGTGATATATTTTTATCGTTGAAAAAATCATTTAATTTGGTTGTTTTGTATTCAGCGGTTTCATGTTCCAGTCTTACGTAACCAATCAATTCAGAATTGGGTTCTCTCAAAATAACAAGATGAGGTTCTTTTATCATCCTAGTATGATACTTCTCATCAACTAAAGTATCATCTTTTCTGCCATCGAATGAAAACGCTAACAAATTGGTATGATCTAACCGTTTGCGAACCACTTCTTGTCTGCATTTCTTTTTTCTCTGCGAACTTTCGATTTATCCATGATGAGAGGTTTGCCATGCTTATCTTTCATTTTAAAATCTTGGAAAAGAGCGGTTCCCAATGCCGATGCTACTCTATCAGGCATACCAAATCTGTCACATACCAATTCAAAGTTAAAACAATCGTATCTCTCTGTGTATTGTGAACTTGTGCTTCTATACATATCTTCTTGAACCGGTGGAGGTGCGTATGTTGAATCATCGGGATCTTGGTATGTTGGCATTGATGACATAGACGTTGCTCCTTGCTCTTCAGTTTCCATCACAACTGCATCCATTGTTAGTCTTCTCTGATTATGTTGATCGTGCATGAACTCTTTGAGGCGTTCGGGAACCCAGCCGCATGCACATGAAGCTGCCTTCAAATCTCATTTACATGTTCCAATGTAAAAAATTGTTTCCAGAGATTTTACATACTCTGTGCCATAAAATACCCACAAAAAGGGTTGTAAAAACAACCTTCATTTCTTAAGTAGGTGCTATAAAAAAACTACACAAGTAAGTTTACGACATGCAGCTGTGTCTTGTGGTGCCTTAAAAAACGCACACAAGCAATTTTCCGATTTGCAATTGTGTCACAGTGATACCTTCATTTTTTAAAAGGGTTGAATAAATTTCTAAAGAGAAAAAAAATCCAAAAAGAAAAAAACATAGGCATTTCGCTGATTTTTCCATGTAAAGTGCCAAAACTGGCGATTTTTTGAAATGTTTGTATGGCATGGGTGGGTCGGGCCTGCAAAGTTATTGGGGGTCGGTCATACATTTGGACTCGATTGGAGCACTCTAAGTGGGTCAAAGTGGGATTTTTCAAAATTTGCCCCTACCCAAAAGTTCGACCCAAATTGGGGGACATCAGAATTCGTTTAAGAGGTATGGTTCCTTCGGCAAAGTTTCTTATTTTGATCCCTAGAATACGATTTTCACAGAGCAATGGGCGATTTTTTTGCCTCCCCACAAATCGACCCGGCCTACTGTCCATCCAGCAACAAAATCTAAGAGGTGTTGTGGAATAAATGGGTTTTGTTGCTTAAAAAGTAATTTTTAACAATGATCCAAAGCTAGGGATGTCGGGATCCCGATCTTTTTAAGTGCCGAAAATCCCGGGATTAGTCGATTTAAATCCTGGGACTGCCAAAAACAATTTTTTTAATAGCTAATAACATTTTTCAAACTAGTAAATAGTAAAATTCAACATAATGGCAGCAGAATTAAAGTATTCAATTGCAAAATTGAACAATACAATTTCAAGGCCACAACCAGAGGTTGCAGGCGCTGAGTGGATAACGAAGGATGACAAAGCTAGAGCAACAATTTGTCTGTTAGTGGAGGATGACCAGTTGGACCTCATAAGAACTGTTCCACTGGAAGCGAAGTCTGGGAAGCTTTAGCGAAATATCATGAGCGGCACACATTAAGCAAGAAAGTAAGCACGATGAGGCAGATTTGCAGTTTGCAAAGCGGTGATGCTGAAGTTCATGTTGGTAAGATGCGTAATTTATTTTTGAAGTTGGAGAGCCTTGAAGAAAATTCGTTCAGTGAAAGCTGGAACGTGGCTATGCTTTTAAGTAGCTGACCGCGCAGCGATGATATTTTAATTACTTCTCTTGAGTCCCGTCCAGAAGTCGAGCTGTCAATTGGATTTGTTGAATCGAAATTGACTGAAAAATATAAGCGCAGACAGCTGACGGATCAAAAAGAATCTCAAACTGCAATGGTCGTGTCAAAGAATGACTTGCGTGCTAAAAAGTCAAACTCGTATATGGAACGTTATTTTTATCACCAAAAGGGCCATCTAAAACGAGACTGCATGCGATTTGCTGATTGGAAGGAAAAGAATTTAAGTCAGCAGGCCAGTGTAGCAAGAGAAGTAGAAGACGAGTTTTGTTAAACAATTTCTGAGAATAGACACGGCAAATGGATTGTAGATTCGGGAGCCTCATGCCATATTTGCAATGACAGAAATCTGTTTGACGATTTAAATCCATTGCTTCAAAAGAAAGTTGTGCTTCCAAATGGTGCTCAAGTTGAATCACGACTAACATTGGTTAACAAATTCAAGATAGAAACAAATTTTAAATAATGGAGGTGTTATATGTACCATCAGTTAAAATAAATTTGTTTTCAGTTAAGAAATTGACATCCAGAGGGTATGATGTTACATTCAAATACGACACATGCTATATTAGTCCCCTTTTCCACACGGCAAGTATTATTGCCAGCAAGTTTTCAATTCTCTTTTGAACTTGCCATTTGCGTTTCCACTCAGCAAGTTTTCTTGAGCAATTCTGAATTAAACCAAAGCCAAACTTCAAAGAAAGAGCAGCACAAAAGAAAAATTGCCGATACGAGCAAGTCTGTACTCCCCTCTCGTCACGTTCCGATGCCCACAAACTTGCCAGCAAGAAAAATTGCCGTGTGAAAATAGAAATGGTATATCTTTTGCTGTTGCTTAAATTCATGCAGGATTGTATTCGCTAGACAAGGAAAGTAATAATATTGTACAGGAGTGAACTTATAAATGCATTCATTATTGGCACAAAGTTTAGGATCATCGCTCTTCAGATGCAATTTTACAGATGAAATCTAAAGGGATTGCAACTGGTTTGGACATCAAAGATTGCAAAAGTCATATTGGCTGTGAGGTGCGTCCAATCGGAAAGGCAACACGGGAACAATTTCAAAACAAAAATAATATCAGTTCTAAAGCAGTTCTTGACATAATCCATACGGATGTCTGTGGGCCTATGGAAGAAGAAACACCAGCTGGCAATAGATATGTGTTAACTTTCATTGACGATTACAGCAGATATTGCTGCATATATTTATTGATGCGTAAATCAGATGTCTACAGCGCACTTAAGCAATATGTGTCCATGATAAAAAATATGTTTAACAGAAACCAATAAGGTCAGAAAGATAAGGAGAGTACATTGGTAAGGAAGTCGTCGAGGCGAAGGAATCCAAATTCAATAAACAGCTGCATGCTCACCTGAGCAAAACGGTGTTGCGGAACGCAAAAATGTACTTTAAGGTACTATTACAGTGTGAAGCTATTAAAAACAACACTTTTTTTATTAATTTTTTTTACATAGTATTATAAAATTATTCAATTCAAATTTATTTACATTATGTGCAATTAAAGTTGAAGATATAACAAAAATGTTTTTTTTTTGTTTTTGTATTTGTTGTTTATTTTCTAGAGGTCGTTGAAGTTGGCGTGTTTAAAAAAAGGTTGTCAGTTGGTTTCTCGTCTCCAGCATTTCCAAGGCGTCGGAAAGTAAAAAGTCAAAGTGCATTCTTCAGTAAAGGGTTGTAGTTGAGCACTCTACCTACGCAAATAAAAAAATTAAGCAAACAAAAAAAAATGGCATGCGTTGAAAAACAAATTTACAAAAAACCCCACTTTTTGGCAGATATTCTTAGCAGTAAAAAACAAAATATAAAAGTTTCTCAGCTTTTTATAGGTAGAGTGCTTAACAGAGTCTATGAAGATCATAATAAATCAAGTTTCATCGAAATCGATCAAGCAGAACTCGAAATATCTTAGAAACCAATTCGAAAAAACTTGTTTCGAGAAAAACGCGATTAGATTTTCTTCTATGAACGATAATATATGAATAAATGCGTGACATACGAATATAATGTATATTATATCATTTTTTTTATTTGATATTTTTTTCTAAAATTTCGTACACGTATTCTTAAGTCCTTAAGAAACCAGATTCTAAAAAAAAAAAAAAAATTTTAATTTTTTACACACTGTAATAGTACCTTAATTGAGATTTCAAAATGTACGCTCAAGGATGCAAACCATCCAAAACTATTATGGGGTGAAGCTGTTTCAACGGCGAATTATTTGCAAAATCGACTGGTTTCTCCTGCTACAAGCAAAACTCCTAATGAGTGTTGGTACAATCTTATTCCAGATTTAAGACATATTCGAGTTTTTGGAGAAAAAGGTTTCGTACATGTACATAAAGTTATAAAGCAAAAATTTGATGACAAGCAAAATGATACTAGTTGAGTACGACTCAAACTCTAAAGCATATCGCATGCTTGACAGCAACCATCGTATCCAGATATCTAGAGACGTGACATTTGTGAAGAACAAGCAAGGTGTAACGAGCGGTAGACAAGAAAAGCGAGTGTGAAGAAAAACAATCCAACGAATCTACCATCGAAATTATTATTCCTAGATGTAAAACTCAAAAACAGCAAGATTTTAATGACATCGAATCGAATACATCAAATGATTAATTTCACGGTTTTGACAGCGACGAAGAAAATTCAACTCAAAATCAGTTGCGTCGATCAGAAAGAACAAACATGGGACGACTTCCTCCGGCCAGATTTTTAAATCACATTGATGATGCAGATCCACAACCTTTTGAAGACGCTATTAATAGCATCGATCGCGAAAACTTGTTGGACGCAATGAAAACGGAAATAAAATCAATAAAAGATAACAAGACATGGAATTTGGTGGACCTGCCTGAGAATCGCACCCCGATAGGTTGTAAGTGGTCTTGTAAATCAATAAAAGATAGGTTGTAAGTGGGTTTCTAAGCCTAAATGTGAACCCAATGCTATTCGATTCAAGGCTCGGTTAGTAGCGCAAGGGCTTACACAGCGTTATGGGGTTGACTATGAGGAGGTTTTTGCTCCTGTTGTTTCACATTCAACATTAAGAATTCTTTTTGCAGTGGCAAAGTTTGTTTATTAAACAAGGCGATATATGGTTTAAAGAACATTTATAATGTATTATGGAAATCAGAGAATGTACAAAGTAAATCCGATCCATGTTTTTATTCATTACTTTACGAAAATGTCACTATTTACGTACTGATATATGTAGATGATGTGATTGTTGCCACAAATAGCAAAAACTAAATTTTAAAGATATGCTTGCTTTTAAATATGAAATTCGAAAGTTGGGACAAGTAAAAAATTATTTAGGACTTGAAATTAGTCGTGATGGGCTTGGAAATTTTAAAATTTCAGACGGTCTACATTGAGAAAATTATTATAGAAACGTGGCTTTCCCAAGCTTAACATTCGTTAATTCCATAAGAGCCATCCTCTGGAAAGTCAACATAATTCAGAAGGAGTTACCAAACAATAAAAATTATCAATAATTGATTGGCAGTCTTCTTTATGTGGCTCTAAAAACAAGACCAGACATTTCGGCAGCAATATGTATCGTAAGTCAAAAAACCAGACAGCCTACAGAAGAAGACTGGGTCGAATTGAAAAGAGTGGTCAGATATGTAAAGGGTACTACGAATTTGAAATAATATTTAAGTGGTGAAGATAAAATCGCTCTTTTTGGATACTCTGATGCTAACTGGGGCGAAGATAATATAAACAGAAAGTCGAACAGTGGATTCTATATAGCTGAAGCAGCTAAAGAAGCAGAATGGCTCAAGCAATTACTCATCGATTCCAATGAAGAACTTAATCAACCCGTGCTTATATACGAAGACAACCAAAGCTGCATCAACTTAATCAAAGGATTTAAATTTAATAACAAAACTAAACACATCGACATCAAGTACCAATTTGTTAAGGACCACATTGACAAAAATACTTTAAGATGTGAATACTGTCCAAGTGAAGAGATGCCTGCTGATCTTCTTACAAAACGTTTATCAGTGACGGAATTGGAAAACTTTCGAAGACGTCTTGGACTTATGTAGTATCTAGAATGAGAAGGGGTGTTACAAAAAGCATTCTAAACATAATATATGGCAACGCTACGATCTTCATAAATGTAACTTAGTTTGCAACTCTTTTATCTTTCTCTATATCATTATCAGTTATCAACTTCATAACGTACGATTTTAGTTTTTATTTGTTCAACAGAAGTAAGACCTGTTGGCAAGAGTTATCCTTCGTTAAATCTCAATACTGATATCGTTGGAGGAGTTTGTGCTGGATCCCAGGTAAACGAAGTCCTTCACAACCTCAGAGGAAGTGTTGTCAACAGTGACGTGGTTTCCAAGACGCTGGAACTGTTTGTTTGTTGACGCAAGATACTTCGTTTTATCTGCATTCACTGCAAGCCCATTCGACTCGACTCTTTTTCTAGTCTAGAGAATGCTGCACTGACTTCACGCGTTTTATGGCCAATGATGTCAGTATCATCAGCATACGAAAGTAGCTTAACACTCTTATGGAAAATTGTGCCGCTGCTTCTCAGGACAGCAGCTCGGATGATCTTCTCCATGACTATTTTAAAGAAATCGCACGATAAGGTCTGAATCCTCGCTTGGTATCGAACTGAAGAGAGAGGTCCTTCCCGATTTTTACTCCGATGCTGGTGTTGTTCACTGTTCCATATTGATCACTTACAATACCTGTCGACGAATCAAGATTTTCTATAAATCGCGAACTTATGGCCGTTTTCAACACCGTTGATTTTCCAAAAGAAATTGACCCGAATATAATCAAATAAATGACCGTTTACAAGAACAAATAACAATTTTACAACAAAGCTTAAACAAAAATAGTAAAACTAAGGCGAAAATATTCCTTCAAACGAGTCTGCATCAATATGATGCATAACGATACATATGTTCTACATTTTGCAGCGCACTTTCTTTATCACTGACGCTAACAGTAAAATTTATCAGTTGTTAGGAAAGGACAATGCTGTCAAGGACACCTTCTACGCGAGCCTTGAGGACGTGTATGATCGCTACAACTGACGTAAAAATAGTTCTCGGCGATTTGAACGCGAAGGTCGGAAAAGAAGGCATCTTTGGCTCCGATGTCGGTCAGTTCAGTCTCCACGAGTCCACTTCGAAAAACTTTTTAACTCCTAACCGTCGTAAGTCTGTTGAAGTTGCTAATGGCTTTTAAACGCTCGGGAAGTGGTCGAATTCCATCTGCAGAAACCAAATGTCCAAGAAAAATTATCTCGCTGTGACCAAATTTGGATTTTGAAACGTTTATCGCAAGATTGTGCTTCTGAAGCCTTTCAAATAACTGTCTTAGATGACTTTTGTGCTCTTCTGGACTTTTCAATGCGATACAAATGTCATCCATATAAGAAAATGGAAGAAAAGCCACGCACGACCTCATGAATCAGCCTCTCAAATGTTTGGGCTGCATTTCGCAATCCAAACGTCGTATATGAAAATTTGAACAGGCCAAAGGGTGTGGCAATGGCGGTTTTTGGAATGTCGTCTGAATGCACAGGTACCTGATGGAAAGCTTTTTGCAAGTCGACTTTTGAAAATATGGTCTTACCTTGCAAATTGCTGGTGAAATCTGCAAGTATGGTATCGGATACCTATCTGGTACTGTGATGGCATGCAGAGCCCAGTAATCGCCATAAGTTCGCCATGTGCCGTCTGCTTTCTGCACCATATGCAACGGGCTTGACCAGTTACTACGTGACGGCCTGCAAATGCCTTGATTCATTAAACTTTCGAACTCAGCTCAAGCTGCTGCTAGCTTAGCTTGTCTGGTGACATGCGTTTGGGACGAGCGCAAACTGGCTGACCACGAGTTTCGATGTAGTGCACCACGGATGACTTAGTGGTGGTTCCAGTCAAGCTAAGGCGTGTGATCGTTGCGTACTCGTTTAAGATGTCGGCATAGGAGGAAGATGCTTCAAACGTTTTAATTGAGAGCAAACCTGTGACAGCTTCCTGTCCAGAAGCTTCTAAAGAAGTGCTTTTATCGATTAAACGCTTTCGCTTAAGATCGATGATCAGATCGAAATGCCTTATGAAATCATCTCCAAAAACGTCCACAAAAACTCTCGGCGCAGGCCCAAATTTATTTTAGTTAGCGCTTCTCCATAAACGTTTATAGGTGTTTCATTTGCGGCAAACAATTTCATTGACGAGGGTTGATACTTAAGTGAGCGTGATCCTCTCGGTATAACAGATACGTCGGCGTCAGCGTCGATTAAGGCGAAAAATGGCTGCATCCAGTTGTTTGCCTGTTCTGGGTTCAGCCTCAGTCAAGCAACACTATTGTGATGAACTATTTTTGACGTAGTTGTAAGGAACTTACGCGCTTTATCGCTAAATATAATATAATACCGACAGCTTCCGTTTGCCGAATTGCTTATTGATCGTTGCTCACGTAAGCCTATACGACTGCGTGACTGGAAACGGTTTCGTGCACCTTGCCGCTGCACTTGCAGTGAATCAAAACGCTTCGTAAGCTGTGCAACTTCACGCTGTAGTGCTTGCACCATAGCCGCAGGATCGGCGCTAGAGCCGTTCGCTCCTTTCTAGGCTGCATCATGTTTATGTCACGAAGACCCATCGACTCTACTATGGCGTCTGCGATAGCGACTTTATCAGTGGAATCTCCTTTTGAAGCCACTTCTGCAGCCTTCGCGTGAGGAGGTAAGCGTGTAGCCCAGAAATCAACCAAAACCGTCTCGCAAAGTGCACAACCAGCAACTCGACGCATTTCATTGAAGAGTTGACTGGGTGTCATGTCTCCCAGCGGCATGTCTGACAAAACACGTTGCAGGCGCCTTTGCCGATTATCAGCAATATGTGAGGTTAGTTACGCCTTGATGTAATCATACCTGTTTTGCTGGGGCGTATCTTCAATAATCGAACGCAGCTCCGTCAATTTATTGGGATGTACTTGCGCCAAAAAAAAGTTGTACTTTTTAAGGTCATTGGCTACCCCCGATGCAGCGAACCAAAATTCCAAGACATAAAATACGATTCTATGTTTGTTGAAATCATGCTTGGTGGGTTAAGACGTGGGGCCGCAGCGGCATCGCTCTGCTGTCACCACTATAACCCGGATTCCCACTGTACTCATGCTTTGCTTTACGAGACCTATTTCGTCAAAATTAAAAAGTAAAATTTAATTGCGCTAAGCTTTTTCGTTTGCTTTGTAGGCATACCTTGCGTTCTTAACCATACAATTTGATTGAACGTAATGGAAAAAGTTATTGCGGTTTATACTTGCTAAGCGAGTCTAAGCAAAGCTCTTTCGCGCTCTTTCTAGCGGAGCAAAAAATGTCTATATCGAAAAAATTTTTCTTTCTTGCGGGGTCACCAATTAAGAGGTTATTTGCAAGTATGTGATTTCCTATGGAGCTCAGGGTAGAGATCGATTTAACGCGAAGTTTTAAATTAATTAATTCAATTTACTTTCTTTTCAATACTATAATAATAATAATTTTAATTTTTAAGATTTTATTTTTAATATATTTGACGAGAAGTGAGGATCGTGCTTGGCTTCGGCCGAGTGCGCAAAAAGAAAGGAAAACCATACAAACTGTTTCTTTTCGCTGTCAGTCATTAGATGGTTTTTTGATGTTTTCCGCTCTCTCTCAGTAGGTGTTTATTTTGATGTTGCCACAAGTCGTTTAATATCCAAAACGTTTTCATGACTTTTGGTAGAGACTACTGGCGTCTGTAATCCAAATTTCAACAATGCACCATGCATAGTACGTTGGAAAATCACATATATACATTTTTGTAGTTCTAGAGATGAGCGTGGAAGTCAACCAATTACGCCCATTTTACAAAATATACTAATATATAACAGTTCATTATTTGAGTTAATGACACCATATCCGATTCTTGAATCATTATGCATTGAAACCACTTAAATTTTTACGGCGCATCCAACTGAGCGCACTATTCGAGACACCATCACCAAATTTCGAACCAATTTTACACTATTGAACATTCATCATTCAACTAGAGTGTATAGAGCCCGTAATTTTGAGAATATTGTTGAAGTAGCAGATAGTGTTCGTGAAAACTGTGATCAGTCGATTCGTCCCCGATCTCAGGCTCTGGGCATCTCTTATGGATCATATTTGCGTATCTTGAGGCGTGATCTTGGTCTGAAGGCCAATAAAATACAGCTCGTACAATTGAAGCTGGATGAACTTGGAGTACGTTATAATTTCGGTTTATGGACCTTTCAATAACATCAAATTGGTCCATTATTTTATCGAAAAATTGTGTTTGGCGACGAAGCTCGACGAACAACCAGAAGCAATCCAAGAGCTTTCATGTATTCCGATAAATGTACTGTTTGGTATGGTTTATGGGCAGGAGGCATCATCGGACCTAATGCCTTAAAAATGCGGATCGAGCATTTTTTTAAGCGATGGTGAATGGTGCTCGCAACAGAGCAATGAACAATGAATTTTTATTGACAAAAATTCAGAAAATTGGTGTAGCCGACCTCTGGTTTTAACAGGATGGCGCAAAATGTCATACAGCTGGAGAAACAATAGCTTTATTGAGGGAAACGTTCGATGGCCACCAAGATCATGTGATTTGACGCCATTGGATAACTTTCTTTGGGGATATGTAAAATCTCTTGTTTGTATCGTCAAACTCGAAATATGACGCTTTGGAAACCAACATAACTTTGTGTTACTCAAGGAATACCGGCCGATATGCTCGAAAGAGTTGTCGCAAATACCACAGAAAGGACCAGTGAAGAGCTAGTTGTGGGCAGCTTTTGAAGGAAATAATTTTTAAATATTGAGTTGTAGGAACCGAACTATGATTCCAAATAAAGATTTTATTTAGAAAACAAAGTAGGGAGCTCTTACTATAAAAGAGCCCTATATATAAAAGCAATTTGAATGTAAACAAAAAACAAGTAAAGAAAGTCTAAAGTCGGTCTTGGCCGACTATGAAATACCCTAAGCCCACTTTTCAAATACAGAAAAATTTTGATTGTAAATGGGCGTCTCTGTGGTCAGATGGAGCCTATATTTTATATGCATTTAAATGTTGATGAAAAATTCCAAGTCTTATTCCTGTAGCTCACAGTTAATGCCTTTATTGTGCTTTCGCTATGAGAGGTGGGCGTGTTCATGGACGGATTACTCCCAATTTTTGAACACACCTTAGTTTTGGTATAAAATACATACATACCAAATTTAATTTCTCTATGACAAACATAACCTTATTTATTGAGTTTTAAACTTTTTGGGTTGTATGGGAGGTAGGCATGTCCGTAGGCGGATGACGTCCATTTTTCAAAACCATCTTTGTCTTGTCATAAAAAACATATGTGCCAAATTTTAGCTCTTTAGGTTAAACAGAGGGTTATTTATTGCGTTTTCAATTTTTGGGTTGTATAGGAGGTGGGCGTGTCCGTGAGCGGATGACGTCCATTTTTCGAAGACATCTTTGTGTTGGTATAAAAGACATACATATAAAATTTTATTGTTGTAGGTCAACTATGAGCTGAATTATGCAGTTTTCAATTTTCGCGTTGTATGGGAGGTAGGCGTGTCCGTGAGCGGATGATGTCCATTTTTCAAAACCATCTTTGTCTTGTCATTCAAAACATATGTGCCAAATTTTAACTTTTTAGGTTAAACACAGGCTTATTTATTGCGTTTTCAATTTTTGGGTTGTATTGGAGGTGGGCGTGTCCGTGAGCGGATGACGTCCATTTTTCAAAAACAGTTTTAAATTTTTGCGTTGTATGGGAGGTGGGCGTGTCCGTGAGCGGATGACGTCCATTTTTCGGAGACATCTTTGTGTTGATATAAAAAACATACACACCAAATTTTGTTGTTGTAGGCTTATTATGAGCTGAGTTATGCAGTTTTAAATTGTTTTGTTGTATGGGACGTAGGCGTGTCCGTGGGCGGATTCCAAAAATATTCAATAGTGCAGATCCTTGGGTGCATGTGTACCAAGTTTCATTCAATTATCTCTACTCCTTCTTCTTATCCTGTGTATACGGACAACACACAGCGGACAGACGGACGGACGGACGGACATGAATAGCTCGACTCACGAGGTGACGCTGATCAAGAATATATATACTTTTCTATACCGGACTCGCTTCGTTCTATACGTTACAAACGTTTGCACAAAGTTAATATACCCTGACCTTTCAGGTTTAGGGTATAATCACTATTGTCCCAGCGAGCACGCAAAAATAAAAATCCTTAAAAACTATAAAAACTTTCAAAACGCATTACGGGTAAACGGTACAATATTTTGCAACAATTATTTCACTCAGTGCTGCAGAATTTTATCTTCTTTCATTGGATAACAAATATCAGTGTACCTGAAAATTACTTCATTGAGTTTATTTAATTGTTGTAGGCTTTGGCCGTATAAAAATTAAAAAGCAAATTTTAATTTATAATTTTTATTTGTGTCAATATTTCTACTAAAAGTATTAGTCATGTTCAGGATAGGACCTAGAAGAACATGAAAACATTTATCACACACTATTTTAACACAATATAAACAAAATTTAAAACAATAAATGAAAATACAAGTATTAACTATTTTAACACAATCAGCCCAATCATGAAACATTTTCTCCTGGGAGTTGTTAATGGGAGTTTCCGTTTTTAAGATAAAGTTAAAATACTTTTAGGAAATTTTTAATGCAATTTTGTTCATCAACCGCCAATATTCATGAGTGTAAAATAAAAAAAAAGAGATATCTTTATCAGCTATCTTAAACCCGGAAACTCCCATTTACAACTCCCGGGAGAAAATGTTTCATGATTGGGCTGAATATAAACATATTTAAAACAATTAAACAATGAAAATTACAAGTATTTATTATAACCAGTAACAAACAAGCCTTTCACACAAATCAGATATTAACAACAAGAATGACAATAAAACAGCACTTGCGGCCCATTTCGTAGAATGGGGCCACTCTCCTAACTTTGAAGAAACAAAGATTCTGCAGCAAGAGAACAATTACAAACGACGATACACAATAGAAATGCTCAACATAATTAACACACCCATACAAAAGAGACTTAACTATAAAACGGACACCGATAACTGCGCCTATATTTATAAACATTTAATCAGACAAAACATTAGTTGACGAAAGTAACTTTAAACAACAAGGCTTGTTTGTTACTGGTAATAATTAATACTTGTAATTTTCATTGTTTAATTGTTTTAAATATGTTTATATTGTGTTAAAATAGTTAATACTTGTATTTTCATTTATTGTTTTAAATTTTATTATATTGTGTTAAAATAGTGTGTGATAAATGTTTTCATGTTCTTCTAGGTCCTATCCTGAAGATGACTAATATTTTTAGTCGAAATATTAACAAAAATAATAATTATAAATTAAAATTTGCTTTTTAATTTTTATACGGCCAAAGCCTACAACAATGTAATACCAAATTAAAAGCCGAAAACATCAATTATTCATTGAGTTTAGCTTTTCTTTTCTCTGAAGCTAAAATTTTAAGCTTTACAATATTTGGAATACATTTTTAGGATCGAAAAAAAGATATTTCTAATAGTTTTTGAGTAAGGACCAGGGGTTGAAATAACAGTTATTTGAATTGTAATTGTTTGTTCAAAAATATTTTGTTTTTGAACAGAAAGAAAATAAAAACAGTTACAGCTGCCGCTCCCACTTGTCCAATTACGCTAAAAATTTTTAATTTCTTGGAAACCACATGTTAGGTGTTTTCTTTTGACTTCGTTATTCTAGCTTTTTTTATATCGTAGATATAGTGCAAAATGTGTTTAAATTGTATTACAGCTGCCACGTGCACTTGTCCAAAATTTCTGAAATACTTTTTTTAACTTTCCTATAACCTAAAAATCGAAATCTACTAAAAAAACTACACAAAATAATTTTCTCCGCCGTGTCTTTGAACAAATTGTAGCATGCGCTAACAAATTGTTCTGAGTTGTTCAACAGCACTAACATTCGCTAACATTCGCTACATAAGATCATTTGGATCATGATCGAAAAATACAACAAACAAATACTGTTTTTTGATCAAACAGCACAACCCCTTACATTTCATTCCGCTCTCCTCCTTCTGCGTGATAGTGATTATGCTTGTGTTTGAGTAGAAGAGCGGAATTCGAATAAAGCCGAATAAAGATTGCGCTCTCTCCAAAAACACCGAACCGAACAAAAAGGAACGGTTCGTTAAATTTTTTTTCCATCCCGTGATTCCTGCCACGCAAGTAAGCGTTGAAAGAAGCTTTTCATCGTTAAAATTTATTTACAATGACTTCCGGTCAAAATTATCGAAAAAATCTCGAAAACATTCAATAAAATGAAATACGGAAGAAAAAGTCTTTAAATTTAACTGTGATACTATTTTCAGATTTTTTAACGTGACAAAGTTGTTTCTAAATACTTTTAACTCCTTGAAAAAAAACATACAAATCAGGGTTTAAATTGCTTTCAAAAGAACAGCCAAAGCAACTAAAATCTTGCTGCGATAGTGCTACCGGCAGTTTTTCAAATCATTGATATGCTGTTCATTTTGCTTTGCTGTGTGAATCTTGCAAAGCAAAGCAAAAGCAGCAGCACTAAAAAGAATTTGCTTTACTTCGTAGTGCCATGAAAGCTTTTCTAATTAGTCACAGCACTACGACAGCAGCAGTTATTAAGCAGCTTTGCTGCGTTGTTGTTTCGTTTCGTTTGGCGTTCGGGATTTATTTTTCGTTTCTATATAGGGTTGCCACATCCAAAAATTTTCTTTTACCAAAATTACCAAAAAAATTTCACATTTACTAAAAAATTTCACATCCAAGCAAAAATATTTTTAATTTTTTAGCATTCTTCTTCTGAAAAGCTCTTTATTTTTGTTGTGACGATATTAATGAAAACAAGCAATCCCAACAAGCACACAAACTTCTGTAAAGATTGCAGTAAGCTTTACAGCAACTCATTATAAAAACTACGTAGTTTCTGAAAGCACATATATTGACTTCTATAATGGCAAAAAGGCGAACTTTTTGTTATTTTAAAGAAGCTTCTTGAACTTTTATTAAACTTCGCAAACAACTTCCGTAGGGTAAGTGTATGCTTGCTTATACAAGCTTTATACAGCTTATATGTATTTCTAATAAACTTCTAAATGAACAGGAAACAGGATCCTGCATAAAACTGTTCCAAGTTGAATGAATAAGGGCGAGGTAGTAAATCAAAAGTAAATACGAGCATTGGAGGCCATAATCATAGAAAAAAGACGGACTTCAGTGAGAATCTTAGCGTAAATGTGGTCAAAGATGATAGGGAGAAATGTAAGCCGTGAATGGACTCGGAAACATTTGCATAAATTTGCAGTCAACGGTGGTTCTTTCTTTTCCTGCAAAATTGAAAATGAATGCACTGGTACTCGTTTAACCTAAATTCACATTATAAAAGCCATATTTCAATTTATGCAAATTATTCCGAGTTTCCGAGTAAGCCATTCACGGCTTGCACTTCTCCCAATCATATCCGACTACATTTTCGCTTAGTTTCTCCGTATTTTTTCTATTATTATGGCCTCCAATGTTCGTATATCTCGATCATTTACTTTTGATTTATTACCTCGCCATTATGCTGTGGTTCAATTGAGGCGATATTCACATAATTTTTGATGACGTATTGGACAGTTGACTTTGCTAATTCTAGGGGATATGCAATAAAAGTCATAACTTTTGTGTAAAGGAAAGTTTTTAAAAATTAGCTTTCTTATTTCTTCACAAACCGCTTTGCCACGTGACATAGTAGAAAATCAATAAAAAAAAACTACTGGTATAAAATCAAAGAGTGACTGAAATCATCTCAAAACATTTCCAATGCATTCTCAATTGATATATAGAATCAGCAAAAAAAAATGTATCCCGTTATCCTTGTGCACACTCGCATTCTTTCTGTCGTACGGATTGAATGTTGTCAGTTTTTGGATTGCATTTTATGACTGTGTTGGTTAATCGCGCTATTAACGTTGTTGTTTTTGTAATTTTTTTTTACTTTTGCTATTAATTCTAAATAGATACATTTCAAGCTTTAAGGATACTACAAACTTTGTATCAGATATTGTTTTCTTATTATAAATAAAAGTTGAAAGTATTAATATTATAAAAAAGGCAGGCGTACAAACTGATTGTTGTCGGGGTAGTAGAAGCCTCTTGTATGTTTCTATTCGGTATATACGAGGCTGCCGCCTCTTCAAGATAATCAATTTCTGATAGGTTTTACGATCCGCCCACGGACACGCCCACCTCCTATACAACCCACAAATTGAAAACGTAATAAATAAGCCTCTGTTTAACCTACAGATATAAAATTTGGCACGTGTGTGTTTTATGATAAAACAAAGATAGTTTTGGAAAATGGACGTCATCCGCCCACGGACACGCCTACCTCCCATAGAACCCAAAAAGTTGAAAAGTGGATAAATAAGATTATGTTTGTCATAGAGAGATTTGGTATGTATTTATTTTATACCAAAACTAAGTTGTGTTCAAAAATTGGGAGTAATCCGTCCATGAACACGCCCACCTCCCATAGCGAAAGCATAATAAAGGTATTTACTGTGAGCTACAGGAATAAAACTTGGTATGTGTAAATTTTTCTTCAATATTTAAATGCATATAAAATATAGGCTTCATCCGCCCACAGACAGGACCATTTTCAATATTATTTTTTTTTTGGAAAAGAAGGTTTAGGGTATTTTATAGTCGGCCTAGACCGACTTTAGACTTTCTTTACTTGTTTAAAGTAACACCAGACAGTCCATTCTAAGTTTTTGGAAAATTTTCATAAAAAAATGTTTGGTTTTCACTGCAAAAGTTTACCAAAATGACACTTAATTGAACGTTTTTACACCAAAAAAAAAAGTTACCAGTTTTGGTAAATTTTTCACATTCTGGCAACGCTGTTTCTATACTTCGTTTCAAACACGAATGGCTATTTGCATTGTTTTTTGTACAGTATGCACACTTGTGTGCAGTCGCGTATGTATGTTGTTACTTTTGAAAAATTTTCGGTAGCACTACCGCAGCAAAATGTTCGTTGCTTTTGCTGTTCTGCTGACAGTTATTTCAACCTTCAGCAAAACGAAACAAAGCAAACGAATTGCTGTTTTCGTAGTGCTGCGACAAATAAGAAAAGCAAAGCAATAAAATAGTTTCTTATGCTTTCATAGCACTACGCAGTAGACATGGGCAACGCAGTAAAAATTGTAGCGCTGACACACTTACTCAAGCGCAGTTAACTGTATTAGCGAAATTCGTTAACGCAATAGCGTCATGCCTCTGTTCAAAATGTTATGGTATCTGTATCAACAAGACGCGTATCAGAACAGAAAGGCTCACAGTAAAACATTGCATAGTGCGTTGAGTCATGTGTAAGAAAGTAAAAAAAATCAAAATCCTTTTACTATGTTTAATGTTGTGGCTATATTAATTTATAATAATATAATAAATAGTTCCTAATATAAAATTTAACTAAATGAAGTGCAGATTTCAGCACCCACCAAAAATTCAAAATGCATACACATTTCTGGTGGGCAAAACAAGTTTGAAATTGGACTTAAGTGTGCTCATACTTTTTAAATCGAACATGTTCAGTTTGAAATAAACTCACATGTGTGCTCAAGCATCATAAAATCAGACATGCTCCAAGGATTCATGCTTAACAGCATCTTCCCTGCAACCTCTTTTTCTATTTAATGCAAGCATAGTATAATTAACGAAGTAATATCAGGAGTGAACGTACTCTCTCTGTCAGTACCCTAAATGTCAAAATCGGCCATCTTGGCGAATGCAGACAAAGCAAACAAGCCGAAGCAAACAAAAAAATCTAAATTCAATGGAACATCGCGTTGTGCTAAGTGCAAATAACATTAAATATTTTCGTTGTGATATTGTTTTATTATAACAATAAACTAGATTAAATAAATATAATACAATAACTGAGGAATAACAGTGACTTCAAGGTGTTTGCAGCGAATTGTTCTAAGAGGTCCGAGTTTAAGCAGCAGCAACAGTGACTTAAAGCAGCATCCAATGAATTGCAGTTTATTCAATTTGCACTTTTTATTTTATTTATTACTTTAATAATAACAATAAAAATAATATACAAAGCGACAAATCACAATTTTCTACAATTATTTAACGTAAACACGCGAGAGTTGGTAGCGGATCATTGTTTACACTTTGCCTATTCTTAGCGTTCTACTCGTTCGTAGATTTTGTATGAGCTCTCAACTTCGTTTTAACAATCACGGTTCGCTGCTCTCCTTCCTGATATTACTTCGTTAATTATACTATGAATGCAAGCATATTTTATTTTGTTTGATTCAACTTTCTAACTGTGATCGATAGACCGTACAACTTGTACATTTGCTTTCAATGTGTTTCTCCCTGTTTGCTTTGGTTTAAGTCTTTGCTTTGGTTTAATTTATATTAATGCGCTATTGCGTTACTTTTTTTAAAAGAAGTGTATCAACGCAATAACGCATTTTAATGCTTCAACTCAATAACGCAACGCAACGCTACATTACCCATGTCTACTACGCAGTAAAACAAATTTTGATCGATTTTCAATAAGCACACAAAGAGAAAGCAAAAGCAACTGAAGTTTTTTAAACGCTGATAGAAATAATTTTCTTCTGAGAGTACTTTTTTTTAAATGTTGCAAATAATTCTATAAATCTTTGCCAATACCTATACCGAGCCCTTTTCTACCAATATGTATTTTAAAATTTCCTCCACGAACGAGAACCAAATTCTTTGCGTTTGCAATTGTTTCCAATTTGCGAACTTGAGTGTTTTCAAACTCTGATTTTAAGTCATAAAATAATTTCGAGTTTTTTCAGCCTATGAGCGCATATTTTTTTGACAATTTTTTTGTTCTTAAACTCTTTTTTATTTGTAAACAATATTTTTTGGTTTTTTTTAACAATTTTTCCTGGTAAGGACACAAAATCCTGTAAAAATTGGATTTCAATTTTGCAATTCAATTTCATTCCATTAAGTTATGAAAAGGTGGTTTTTTTTTTGCCCTAAAATATTCAAGGCAATTTTTTGGCAAACATTTCAATGCATTTTGTCCGAAAATAGTATATTAAATAAAATATTGAGACGTTTTTAAGTAATGCGCCTATAACCATATATATAAAATCAAAGAAATCTTAACCCTCACTTTGGCACCAATCTTTTACTTCGTAATCTGGCACATATTTACATTTCTAAATATTTTTTTTTGTCATCATTAAAGATAAACAGAACCTCAAAATTTACATGATTTTTTAGGTGGAATATATGTATTAACACCTTCTAAGTCCAATTCCGGAAAAATTTACACACCGCTCTCAAGTGGTTTAGAAGTTATAGGGTTCGGAAGTTGGGAAAATGGGCCTGGAAAAGTCGTATTTTTTTCAAACAATATCTAGCTTTATGGGTATCAAAAGAAAGGTTTTTCTGTAACCATTTCAAAGAATTATTAACCATTGAAATCCATGCATTATTTCCTACGATATAGCGTTTTACATATTATGCACACTTGACGGTCCAGCTCTTTACGAAATAACCAAAATGTAAGTATGAAGATCAAATTGAAAAAAATTTATAGTTCCAATGAATAAACAAAAACCAATTTCAACAAAAAATATACTTTTTCATCAAATTAGTACTTCCAGCTACAATATCAAAACATGACATATTGTTGTGCCAGTGAACCAAAAATTTCTGTTCATTAATATTTTCCCAATATAAGCTATCAAATGCGAAATATGTATAAATAAAAAAATGTAAAGAGTTTTTCCTTATCATTTTTTTCTATTATTAATTCAAAAAATGCGTTAAAACACCATAAAAGCCTTTAAAATACAAAATATTTACATATGTAAATATGTACCAAACTACGTTATAAAAATGAAAAATTTCCAAAAAGTATCAGAAAATTCTAAAATTCAAAACAACTTTTGAATTTTCAGAAAGAAAACCAAAAAATAGCCAGAGTCCAAGCCATATTCAAATCGCATAAAAAAGAAAGGAGTTATGGCAAATTTAAAATTGGGATATTTACATATGTAAATAGTGCCAAAGTGAGGGTTAAGGTGGCCATTCCACAATTAAATAAATTTCAAAAGTTTAAGAACAAAAAGCGTATTAAAAACAAACTGATGCTAACTTTTTGAAACTCTTTGCCAAATCGTCGCTATTCGGTGTATACTTTAACCTATTGACCTGTTTTTGAATTTTCTGCGATCCCAGCGATGACCCTCATATTGTGTCAATGTGATAGGCTGTTAAAAAAAGGTGTAATAGGTTAGGAAAGCATTGCACGCCAGAAAAGTTATTTTATAAAAAATGTATCTCTGAAGGTAAAATATGTACCGACACTTCAAGATTGGTTCGCTGTTCAAAAAACATGATTCCAAATGACCTATACTAAGAGGTGGTGATGAAACTATTCGCCGAATCTAAAGGGACAACAATTAGAATAACCCAAGTCCCTGGAAAGTCAAAAAACTCACTTGAATTGGCCACTTAAGAAATATAAGATTGTATTGAACACAGATTGAACACAGATTGAACACAGAACAAAACAGTTGTTTGGTGTTAGAGGGTCTCGCTCATATGACACCTCTCAACACGGAACACAGGTCAAATTTTGCAAAAAAAAAACTTTAAGGAGTGGCAGATTGTCAGCCCAAGAACAGTGCTGACTTATGGGTTTCAATTTAACGTTTCTAGAAGGTGATTCCTGTATAATTTCAGAAACTGGTCGACTCAATGTCATCGCGTGTAGCAGTCATTAAAAATAAAGCACGCACAAATAAATATTAATATAATGTGCATTAAATACAAGATTTGGGCAAAAGAAAGAAATAATTAAAAAACTACTAACTGCCATTCAGTCAACTTTTTTTTGTTAGTTAATTGGTACTTCCATTCTTTCTGTCCACTATTAGCATATATGAGCTTCATCTAATATATAAAACACTCGTCTCACAGTTTTTGTGTTTAACTCCTCCGAAACTGCTGACCGATTTTAATGAAATTTTTTGTATATTTGGTAAGTATGAGAAAAAGTCGTGAAAGTATTTTTATTTGAAAATAAATTTTTATTAGTTTTTGAAACTTTGCATAATTAAGGTTTACGACGACCTTAGTGCTATTATTTTTGACCGTAGCTGCATATACTCGCTTATATTAAAGATATCGATCTAAAATTTAAAACACGCATTCTAGACACATTTGGACCGCAGCTCGCTACTCGCTATTATTAAAGATATCGATCTAGTTACCTTTTTGTGAAAAAAGCAAATTATTCAATTTTTTGTTTAATCGACACATCCCTTAAAAAATATTTTCTGTTGTTCTTTTGAGAAATTATCAGAAAAATATAACTTTTTCCTGCAGCGTGTCGTATATATTCATATAAATCTTGCATACCTTGATCCTTTCTTTTGCGAGCGTAGCCACGTTTTGCAGAAGCAGGAGCTTGATCCGTCTCACCATGTAGCAACGAATTTCTGTATAATACTAATGGTTGCCACTCTTCTACTTTGCTTGATGGCATTCCTGGAGAAATGCGACGATCTAGAAAGTTCAAAATAACCTTTTTATCTTGTTTAAGCAATTTATTGTTAAATTCATTTAGAACTTCCAAGAAAAGCAATCGTGTAGGTGCAGCTATTGGATCCTCCGGCTGATCGCCAACTGCAAATAGTATTCCAGCTCGATGCAACGCTATAACAGGTTCACGATTTTTTATTGCATCGAAACCGAATGTGAGTGCGAATCTCTTTGCTAGTTCTTTTAATTCAATAAAATCGTGCGATGTTTTTAAAACATGGTTTAAATCAGAATGTTGTAGGTCTTTGAAAGCTGCAATCAAACTGAGAAGCAAGGTGAGAGAAAAATTTATTTTATTTATTTCTCGCGCCTTTGCAAGAGTTGCTTTTATTATATCCCCGTACTCATTATAACACTAAAGAAAATAAAATAAGACATTTAATGGGGTATTATATATTAGAAATGCAATTATATTTACTTTTACATAATGTTTGAACAAACCAGCTGCACTTTTCGTAGGAATAATATTGTAAACAACTAACTTACAATATGAAGCTAGGAAGTTACGTTTTTTGTGAAGCTCTTCAATGCGGGTTTCGTCGTGGGCCTCTTAAGAAGACAAATATTATATAAACAATTTTTTTAAAAGAAAACAAACACACCCTCCTGCTTCAGCGAAAAAACAGAATACTGCACAAAATTACTTAAAACCAATTGTTCATCCAACTTAGATTTATATTCCAAACAACGAATATTTGAATTTTCATTTCGTATAAGTTGATCAGAAAATATTATAAGGAGGTCACATACTGATTGGTAAGCCTACAATTAAAACAATATTTATTTTAATATTATAAAGTAAAAATATATCCAAAATTCTCACCGCCTCTTGAATTTGATCTGTTGGTCCGTCTTTTGTTAGCAGAAAGCATGCTGACATATATTTCTGGAAGTTTGACTGCAATTCCGTTACAGCACTGGCAACGTTTGATGATTCACATTGATTTTCAATGAAGTATAACCCCCATGTTATGCTAAAATAACAAGCTTCAATACAATAAATAATTGCTTCATTTGGTAATCCTCTATTCGGGTTTTCCTTCGATTGAATGTCAGCAATGTCTTTATAAAGAGATTCAAAAAGATTCCACGGATTCAAATTATGGCAAGAGTAGAGAATGGAAACTACTTTCAGTGAAATTGTTATATTATAGGTTTCATCCTCATTTGGCATTTCCTCTCCTTAAAAATAAATGTAATAACGTATTAATGTTAGTAAGGGTATTTTATAAGATTGATGTTTACCTTCAATTAAGTTTCTCCACTCATCGATCGAGTCCTTATATTTGTTAACAGCATTATCAATTATGTTAGCTCTTGCTACATCGCACCGAGTATAAGTTGCACTTCCTTCAGTACATAAATACTCTAAAGTTTTAGCACAGGTCTCTAAAACTTCACGATCCGTATGCATTAACAAAATTTGACCCATTTTATCGAGAAGAGCTTGCAGGTTGGACTCTTGTCTATTTGTTGTATATATGTCCAACTCAAAATATTGTGGTACTGAAAACAAATTTGTGAGTTTTTCGCTATCTGCTTGATATTTCTCTAACAGTGCAGGTAATGTTACAATGAAGTGCTCGGTTAACTTTACTTTTTCATCTTGTATTAATTTAAGTTCTTTCGTACTCAGAGTAATTTTTCGATTGCTTGCCCGACCAACAGGTGCGTCTCCTGTTGCCGATTGCTTTAAACTACTAACCATGATTTCTATTAAGGTTGATTCTTGTTTATTATCCAATTGTTCTTCGTTTGGACCAGGTTCTTCAAGAAGCAAATCTGTCATGCATTCCCAATCCTTGACCATGGCATTATTGTCAATAAAAGAATCAACCAAATAGGCGCCATGCTCGTGCAATTCAGATTCAATGAAAAACTGTACCAAATCCCGTATTAAAGGAGTATTGGGAAGTCTTAGCTTTCCTCGCTTAGTTTTTATTTCATCCACATCTGTAGTCAAATGAAACAAACGTACATTTAAAAATTCAGCTGCCGCTTGTGCAACACCACGATGTGAAGAGTAGACAAGTTCGTAAACTATTTCACAATCCTTATCAGCCAAAATGTCAGGATGAATTCTATTAATAGTATAGTTTTGTAGTAGTATTATAATAAAATCATTACAGCTTACTTCAATATACTTATGACCAGTTTAACAGCATGAACTGCAACATCAAATTCCTTATCAAGTGTCATAGCAACAATACGATCCTTGAACTTCGAGGTAAATAATTCTAATTTCCCCTTAAGCTCCTCCTTGTCATAGAGTGGCAACAGAGCTTGTAAACAACGAAGACGAACTTCACCAACCTTGTCATGCAGGGTCCAACCAATATATTTTAAATACGAGTCATCAAGAAAATTCTGGGGATAGTTCTCCATCCAAACACCAATTTCGGCCATACATATAGCTCGTATGTCCGGCAAAGTATCCCTATTGTTTAGACATTATTTCGACAATGTTTTAAGATTTATCTTGAGACAATATAACTTACCTGTAGCGATGAACAAAAACAGATTTGAACATGTATGTCAACATATTTTTTATTTCATCCATATTCTCCTCTAGTTCAGCACGTTTTGTCATCAGCGATTCCAATCTATCAGACGCACGGCGGTCCCTTGTCTGAAATAAAAGTTTTAAAACTTTAAATATATAAGTCTTTGAAAAGACTTTTACACACCTTTACTCTTTCTGCCTCATATTGTTTTGCCGCATTTTCAAAATTACTTGAAACCAAAAGCGCAACATCAACCAGCGCAGTCATTAATTTCATAGCTGAAAATAAAACCATGTTAAAGTGTTAAATAATATCAAAATTTTCTGAAAATCTTTCTGACCCAATTTAAATCTGAGGCAAAAATTATGAACTGGAATAGGATTTTCAAGTCCTTTAAAATATCCAAAAATTACTTGAAAAATGCCGTAAAAAAATAAAAATGGGATAAAAACTAATATTAGTCAACTTATCGTCCATTTCATATTGAAGTGTAATAAAAGATGCACTTGCTTTCTCCGATTAGACTCAAATTTTTTTCTTGGATTGGTTTATTATTTGACAAGATCATCGCTATAATTAAAGCAACTTATGATGGAACTAAGTGTCGAGTCTTGCACAAGGGTAAGTTATCTGAGCCCTTCGAAGTCCACAGTGGTGTCCGTCAGGGCTGCATTCTGTCTCCAGTCTTGTTTCTACTGCGGTTCGAGGTGGACGATGGCAAACTTTTTGCAACACATCAACTATGCTGACGACATCTGCCTTCTTGCAAATCGGCTTTGTCACGCATGGCAGAATCTTTGAATGCAAAGGCGATGTCTGCTGGACTCAAAGTAAACTTCAGAAAAGCAAAAGTTTTGAGCCTGGCAGAAATCGGTTGATAGTTCGGTCAGTTCGGACAGATCGGTTGACCTATCGAATCGGTTGACAGTTTTACATACCCTTGAAGTGTAGTTGCCATGGGTGGCGGAACCGAGGAGGACATTGCGTGCCGAATCAGGAAAGCAAGAGCGGCTTTCGGTATGTTAAACCCGATATGGACCGATAAGGCGAATAAGAAGATGAGCGACAGCCTTAAAGTTCCCAAGCATCACTTCGCGATTGTCATCACTTCACCATCACTTCGCGATTGCAGGTCTTTGTAAACCGCTGTCTTTGCATTATTCTTCGCATTTTCTGGCCTAACACAATTTCAAACGAAGAATTGCTTCACAGACAAATATGGAACCCTTAGACATCATGGTTAAAAGACAGAAGTGGAGATGGATAGGCCATACTCTCCGCAAAGTTGACAACAGCATTGCAAAAAAGGTAATGGAGTGGAATCCTCTTGATGCGAGAGGAAGACTACCCAGCAGTCCGCGAGAAACATGGAGGAGAACGGTGGAACGCGAAGCAAGTCAACTCGGCAAAACTTGGAGAGAATTGAAAGTAACAGAAACCGTACACGATGGCGCGTAGGCGTTGTAGAATCCTTATGTCTCGCTATTGGGAATTCAGGATAATAAGAAAAATTTTATTATTTAGAAAACCAAATTCGGAGTTTGAGATTTTTTTCGCGGACCCACAGTCAAAGTATCGTCTATTTTGAGACAGCAAAGCTCTGTCAATTTAAATCCGATTTTTGTAAATGGGATATTATTGGAAAGGTTATTTTGTCTACTTTGAGAATAAAACTAGTGAACAAAGTGCAACAAGGTAACCTAATTTCAAAGTTTAATGCATGCCACCAACAGACGCTATAAGTTTTTTGATTTTCATAATTTTTAATTTTTTCACTTTTTTTTAATCAAATAAAAATTATGAAAACCAAATAACTTATATTGACTTTAATGCAATGCCAACAACAGATGCAATAAGATTTTCATTTTCATAATTTTTTTTTTACTTTTTTTCTGATTTATTAAAATAAAAATTATGAAAACGCACTTTTCGTTGGTTACCAGTTTAATCAAAATGTCGCCGGAAACGGCCATCACTTATTTATTGTCAATATGACACCTTAGATATATTTAGCAGAGATCCAAAATAACAGTTATTTATTATTTTTAGGTCGAAAAAGTTGTCGATATTTTGTAAAATATATTGTACGTTGCTTCATAACAGTTATTTTCATTTTATATTTTTTACGTTGCTAATAACTTTTATTTTCAAACAATTTTTTTTACGTTGCCTGGTAAGAGTTATTGTAGAGAAATAAATTTTTACGTTATTTGTAATATAAAAAAATTTCGTGTCACGGTGTTTGTAGTCGAAATTTTTTTATATTTTTGGTAGGTGTGAGAATAGGTCGTTTGTTTTCATTCTCCCCGCTAGTGACGTTGCACCCCTTTGCGCGAAATTATCCTATGTGCCATTTTTTTCGAAATTGACTTTTTGATGCAAATTTGTTCTACATCCTACAACGCATCACCCTGTAAAATATCGTAGCTGAAATCCCTATAGGTTCTCCAAAAATTTAATGATATTTTATCGTAAGTTACAATGATTTTTTTTTTAAGGGCGGCGAAATTATAGTATGTGCCATACAAAAATATTATATTCATACTAGTTTTTGTTATATTTACATTTTTTTTTTTTATTTAAAAGTAGAATGTGAAGCGGATTGCTCGCTTTATGTAGCCTATTCGTACCATGCCTCTATTCGTTTTGTCGTTACTTAAAGTAAAGCAATACTAAGGATTAAGAGAAATATTTCGCATGCTTTCTTTTTGGGTTCATGAACATAAATGAGACAAGCAGTTTTTGTGAAGCACTCAATTTCAAAGGTTGTCTACGGAAAACACTACGATAACATTATTATTGATAATGGAATCAGCTTCCGACACTATTAGTAAATAATTAACTTAAATTATTATGTTTTATTATTATTATAACTTAAATTAAATAAAGTAATTATGCTTGCACAGTGATGTTTTAACGCGTAACGTTTAATAAATTGCGTGTTTTTTTTTTTTTAAGTTATTGCGTAGTGATGGGAAAAAAAACTGTTTCAGGTTTCTCAAGTCTCGCTGATGCCTACACGAGTTGAGAAATTGTCATGATTCTTTCACTTCACCATTAATTTAAAAAATTAAAAATTCCATTTTTGGTTTCGAATATTATTCCAACAACAATTTATTTTATCAAAGTTTTTTGCGTAATAAAGAAATTTTTTATGGTTTTTTTTGAAAAATTATAAAAATTAGGAAAAAACGAGAATGAAAAAGATTGAAACAAAATTTAACTGACAATGAATGAGAATTTAAAAAAAAAAGAAATTAATGAAATCCTTTGTAAAATGACCGAGTTATTCACTTCCAAAGCCAGCACTTTCATTTTTTATTAATTTTTTTTTTCTCTTTTTCACCAAAAAATAAAATTAGTACCTACTAAAAATTTTTTGTTTCAGGTACGAAATAGTTTCATAAAGATTAAAGATATCAAATATTATTGGTTCAGTGAAATAACGCCCAATGAAATATCGTCCAAAATATTTTGGGCTTTAAAAAATGAAATAACGCCCAAAATAAAAAATTAAATTAAGCCCAAAATAAATGAAATAACGCCCAAATCAAAAATGAAATAACGCCCAAAATATTTTCAAAGCAAATCATTTAAAATATGTTGGGCCTTATTTCATAATGGAATAACGCCCAAAATTTATATGAAAAATATTTGGCGTTATTTCATTTTTGATTTTGGGCGTTATTTCATAATGAAATAAAAAATCACTTGTACTGCTGTTGCCCTAAAATACGATAAAAGAATACACTTACGTTGTATTCACAACTGCATTTTTTATGAATGCTTTTATTAAAGTTTGAGAAAACTCCTTATTCTCTTACTGAGAGCAAGAAAAACTTACAATTGATAGTCTAAGGCCGCGTGCATAGTAAACTCCGATTCAGACAGACAGACAGAAAGGCAGGCCACACAGTGTGGCTTTTTTCAATTCTAGAGAATAAAAAATCAGGTTACTAATAAAATTGATCTGATGTTACATGTTGGTTATTCTTAAGTCGAAAAATGTTTATTTCAATTTAAGATGACATGACTAAGCACTTAGTTTTTAACTAACGTGTTAATTTTTTTAAAAATTTTTTAAAATTTTAAATAAATTATACATGGAAAGTCATTCATTCTCAAATCATATTGATTAATGGCTAATACGCTTTTCAAATGTAGTCAGAGGTTTAATGGTCCCAATATAGTGCACTTACAAATTAAAAAAAAAACTAGTAAGGTATATCTTCGACTTGGCCGAAGTTAAAATACCCCCACGTCCGATTCTTAAGGGTGGAAGAATCTTAAACTGGAGAGCTTTTTGTATGAGATTTTGAGAGATTTTATTATTTTTATGTGTCTAAAATACATACATATCAAATTGTTTTCCTGCAGCTTAAATATAAGCCTTTTTATAAAGTTTTAAATTTTGGGGTTTTATGGGAGGTGGGCGTGTTAGATTGTGTATGACGCCCATTTTTCTAACATACCTCAGTTTTGACATAGAATACACAAATACCGAGTTTCTGTCTTGTAACTTGAATATTAGCCTCTTTATAGATTTTTCAATTTTGGGGTTGTATGGGAGGTGGGCGTGTTAATCGGTGGAGGACGCCCATTTTTATAACACACCTCAGTTTTGACATTAAATACACAATTACTGAGTTTCCATCTTGTAACTTTAATATTAGCCTCTTTATAGATTTTTCAATTTTGGGGTTGTATGGGAGGTGGGCGTGTTAGTGGGTGGATAACGCCCATTTTTCTAAGACATCTCAGTTTTGACATAGAATACACATATACAAAATTTCAGTATTGTAGCTTTAATATTAGCTTCTTTGTAGAGTTTTCATTATTAGGGTTGTATGGGAGGTAGGCGTGGTTTTTATCCGATCTAGCCCATTCTCGAACTTGATCTTCGCTTTTTAGAAAAAAGCTTAAATATGAAGTTTCATTACGATAGCTTGAAAATTACGGCTGTAATCGTGTCGACAGACAGACGGACAGACGGACAGACAGACGAACATGGCTAAATCAACTCAGGTGGTGATGCTGATCAATAATATATATACTTTTCTATACCTACCACGCCTCCTTATGGGCGTTACACACGTCGTGACAAAATTAATATACCCCTTACGCAGTACGCGTGGGGGTATAATAAATTTAATTTATTTTGTGACTATTAAGGTTATTTATACTTAACATATAAAATAGTTGTCAAAAGTTTTAAAGTAAATATATAAACAACCACTTAAATGAGAACTTATTTTATATGCTATTTTTATTAATATAAATGTTCAATATATTCTAAAGAAAGTGTAGTGATGTTAAAAGTAATATTATTAAAGTTAAATAGTTATATTTTATAGAAAATATTTAAAATAAGGCTACGAGTGGAATTAATTAATAGCGATTATAGTGTTGTTATATTATTTAACAAAAAACATTTGTTTTCTACTCTCTTCTTTTATTTCTTACACTTAAATGTTCAACAGACACGACAAATAACAAATGAATAGATAAATAGAAAAGTAAAATATTTATTTATTAAAGCAAAAATTATTTATAAATTTTACAGCTTTAACTTTTTACAGTTTTTGTAAGAACTTAACTAGAAACTTATTAAATTTATCGATATGTATCGTCGCTCGGATGACTAACTGACGTATCTGCATTTTCTAAATTGTTCAGGAGAGCACTTTTTCACTTTTCGCCTATGTGTTTTTGTTTTTGTGGTCGTATGTGCTTGAATAATAAAATTTTTTTTATATTTGCGTACTTAAATACTTAATATTTTATATGATTGAAAGAAATTAAGAATCGAGTATTAAATAATTTGTGTAATTCATTTTTGAAAAGATACGCCAGTTTTCGAAAATTTTTTTTTTATGTTTTTGCAGATACGACCCTAAAAGAGCTTTGTGTTTTTGCAGATACGAGTCTAACAGAGCTCTTAAAATTTAAGTAAATAATTGACAATAAACCTTTGAAAACAGACTTTATTTCAGACAAAACAAAAATTGAATAATAATTCATTGAAACAGTCCTCGTTGACGAAATAAAATCGAGAATTTTAATTTGGAAACTAAATACACGTGTGCTAAAATAGCAAATGAATCTTAAATTAAAATTTAAACAGCAGCATAAATTAAGAAATTTATTTTTTGATAAAAAAAAGTTGCGATAATTTTAGGTTTTAAAAAGTCATTTCTGACTAGTTCCTAGTATTACAAATAGTAGTTCTAAAGTCTAGTGCTTAAGTTAAATAAAGTAATATATTAAAAACAGAATTATTCATTAAAAAAAAAAATATAATGGATACAATAACAAATTAGACAACTTAGTGTGCAAGTGATCTGTAAAAAGCTGCATGCTCAGATAATCTGATCACAGGAGTATTACCAGTTGTAAGCGAAATCAAGTCGTTGAATTTATCTTTCGAAATCTTTGGTGGTGAATTGTTAAGAGGAGCAATTACATCATGTAAGATATGTGAATTATTTCGATTTAATTTCAATGACCGATAATTAGTTTGAATATGGCTGGTCTTGAAAAATAGTGTTGATGGTTTCATCTTTTCAACTGCGTATTCCATAATTTCCGTCCAATCGATTTTTCCCCAGTATCATCGCTTCGGATTGTTAGAATTTTCAAATCTAGCGACAATTTTTTGAAGTTCATAAAGTCAGAATAATTTAGTGCGACTACATCGAATGGCTTATTTTTTCTTGCTAACCTGAAAATTGGAAATAATTTAGTGCGACTACATCGTATGGCTTATTATTTCTTGCTTACCTGAAAATTGGAATCAATTGGCTGGGAACATGTATATCGCCGCTCTTCCTCAAGGCATAGTTGATTGCACTGTGCGCTGAGTCCCCTTCACTTTGACCGTGGCAAGGTATGGATATGCGTGGATATCCGTGGGAAGGTATGATTTCTTTTATATTTGTCGAATTGTTTACTACGTACATTAAAGTAGGGGCAACAATAGAATTCTTATTTTGCCCGCTACAACCGTCAGCAAACAAATACACTTTTTTGAAACCTCTTTCGTCATACTTCTGAAGAAAGAGATAAAGTGCAGTTGATATTTCTGATGCACCTCTTTTACTGACTCCTTCATGCCATGTAAAACAACAACAATCACCAGAAGCAATGTCATACATCGTCAAATTGTAAACTGAGAGGCGTCTTTAATAAAAAACAGCGTTTTCATTACTAATCGGTAAATTTATGACCTGCTGTAAATCAAAAGAACAGCATAGTATGTTTGAGTTTCGTTTCGACAATGTTTTACATTCTGTTCTAATGGTACGGAACATATTTTTTCTTCATTGTGTCTAAGAAACCTTTCTTTTATATCATTCCTAGTGTCCTCTGCACCTTCGTAGTATGACAAACAAAGACTACACTGATTCTTTTGGGGCGATGCGATGACAAATTTTTTGTTTTAAAAACCTTACAATATGTTGAAAAACTAGGTTTTCCGAGTCTTGACTTAATTCATTCAAAAGTATAGTATACATTTTTCGTAGAGTAAGGTCACTATGTAAGTATTCGTGAGTTGTATTATGACGGCAATAGTGGGATTCAACTCTTGAAAATCTAGCGATATGTTCATCAATTGTGGTTCTGATGCGTTTATCTCTTTCGATCAATATTTTTTACGTCCTCCACGTTTTTTATTTTCTACGATTCCAGTCGCAGAAATTTTACCAATAACAGTTCTTACTATACGTTCTCTAACATACAAGGTATTTAAAAAGAATTTTCGGCATACTTTAACAGATGTACCTTGCAATGGAAGGTCAGTAAATCTGCCAAAAATCAGTAAATATAAGCTTTCGAGTCTGGTGAGAAAAACCATTACAGTTGCGATTTGCATTTTTACAGTTTTCGGTATTGCAAGTTAACCCTAAAGTACGTCCCGGTAGGTCCCTTCGATTGTTTCGCAATATTTTTTTTATTGATGTTTTTAGTTTTTGAAATAATGAATTCTCTTCGAGAACCATCCACTTCATAATCTTCTGGACGAACACTGGTAGGCACTGTAGTACTCAAGATTTCTGACAAGGAATTACGCGGTATTGATGAATGCGTTTCACAAGAAACATCAGCAACAAAATGGTCCCAACATATCAGGCAACTGCAACTGAAACAAGAACTAAATACCTCTTTTTTGCATCCAAAAACTTCGCAAGATTGCATGTTCACATTTGGGTCCAGAGGGCGTGTTCTTAATGATGAGCGAAAATATGTTTTCTGTCCAAGAGGTTCATCGTCTGAGGAGCTCCATGATGATGGAAGTTGATAACTTGTTTCACTCATTATATTTGAATGTAACCAGCACTTCAAAAAATTGAAATAAATTAAACCGCCACCTCGTTTAAAATTAAATCGGCAACTAAACAGGTTTTTTAAATAAAACAATTAGTTAATTATATTATTATTAACAAACAATTATTCATTATAATAAAGAGTATGCAAAGAGTGTAATTATGAATAAAATCACGATCGTGGCAGTTAGCGCCAGCCAGTGGCGTAGCGAGGGGGGGGCAGGGGGTGTCATCATGCCCCGGGCGCCACTCGCAGAGGGGCGCCAAATCATTCTCAAGACAAGCAAAGTTTTGCAAAAAAATTTTTTTTTTAATTAATTAATTCAATAATTAAGTTAGCCAACTGTAGGGTACAATGCTATGATAATGCTGCCCTTAGTTATATCACATATATGGCGTTCAACAAAGAATAATAGAAAAAAATAAGGCAACATTTATAAATTGTGATAGCTAACAAGGCAACATTGTGATAGCTGGTGACGGCTTACCAAGATTCAATCTTTGTAACATGTTTTCGAATAATTGATAACATACGTCTCTTTTTCTCACGTTCAATATTACGATAGAAATTGTTAAAAATGCTTTAAAAAATCTGTTAAAGAATATGTAACACGATGGAGCGCCAGAGCGCAAGCAGTTAGCGTTATTGTCGAGGGACTGGAAGAATACGTAGAACTAAAAGAAATATTAGCAGATGAAAATACTGCCATAAGTGGTACACCAGAAATGCTGCAATCTTTATCTTAAACCGAATTTAAATATCATAACTTTAGTCCATTTCTGGCTTGAACTCTAAGAGAATTGACCGTGTGCAGCTCAGATTACAAGGTCCTAAAATTAAGTTTAAAGAAGCGTTCCATGATCTCAAATTATTGGCGACTGAACTTGCAGAAATTCGTAACGAGATATGTGAAAAAGTTATCGAAAAGGCTAAAAATCTTTGTAAAAAATGGAGAATCGATACAACAATCCGTATAAAAAGTCGCCGACAAATGCGCGGAGAATTGACTCGAGATATGGTCTTTCCGCAGAAAGCGAAAAATCTGGCGTTATGAAAAGCGTTCTTGGTCGTCTGCATCAGGAAATAAGTTCACACTTTACAAGACAAGGGACCTTAATTCCAAATTTTGGTATTTTCTTGACGTTGAAAATTTATTAAGTAAGAATAATCCGTACAACGATCTTGAAAAGAATTGTAAAAATTTGGGTGAGTTTTATAATACAGATTTAAAACGAACAGAACTTCCATTTAAAGAAAAAGATGTTTTTCCAAACCTGAGAGTAGCACTTCAAATATTTATTTCTATTTCAGTATCAATCAGTGTAAAATTGAATAAAATATGTAAAATACAGTACAATGTCAAATTTTAGCGTCTTCACTCAAATGCATCTCCTGACCGTATTTTTGCACGCATTTCTTTCGGCGGTAGTTTATATTCTCTATTAAAAATGAAAATAGTTTTCGATTTTTTATGAATTATGATAGCGCAAAAACTACTCATCCAAATGAAAAAATATGTTGATCAAACATGAAGAAAATTAGTAATTTTATTCGGCTTAGCGTGATTATTAATATTAAAGTGTACAAGATATATTTCAACATTTGCGACTATATTTGAAAAAAGTGAGAAAAACTTTAAAAATCTTATAAATCTTATAAAATCTTTAAAAAACACGTAAATCCTAGTACTCTATCCGTTTGCGTGAAATTTCACTCGCAACATTAATTTTTTTGTTGCGTGAAAATTCTGACAAATATTTTGTTGTGAAGAAATTGAAAAATTTGAGAAAGTCATGCTTTACTTCTCAAAATAGACCAGCCTTATTCATACAAAAATTCAATATATCTTTAGTTCGTGTTTGTAAGAGTAGAATATAGTTAAAATATCGAATGTAGCATGATCAGTTCGATACAATTGATGTCAAAATTATAAATAGTAAAATTTACTTAATTGAAATAAAAAAATATAAACTTTATTATTTCAGTTAGCGAGTAGTTGAGCAAGCAACAGTTATCTTTAACGAACTGTCAAAGTTAGGAATAAACATTGCTAGCAAAGATGTTATGGATACGAGTTAACAGGTTAGGTAGTTAAGGGCCAGTTAACGATAACCACAAGTGTCTTTAACGCTTTTGGGAATTCCACTGATGTTAATGCTCTACATAAAAAATAATTTAAAAATGAAGTGGCTGAATACTTGGGAAAAAATAAGACTAGCATAACAGAACAACCCAAAATAATCAAAGCTCAGAATTACTAATATCCTTAGACTTTCATTCTTCACTCCTTAACCAACGTTATTTTCTCTTCATGTCCTTTTATTTCTTCGGCTAATGATACTCCTATTCTAATGTTTGAAACCACCTTTTTTATTTAAACCAATTAAGAAATATATTAAAAAACTTTTAAATGAATTGGTAACATCTCGATGTTACTCGATCTTTGTACTCATACAACTAATATTTGTCAAATGTACCTCAATCAAAAACGTCAAATGTACCCAAATGGTCTCGGCATCTTTTTTTTAAAACTTTTTTAGTTTATATTTAGTTCTATTGAAATTCACTTATATTTTCAAAAAATAAATAGTTTTTACCTTTTGTAAAAGGTACTTTGATTAACTTTTATAACTCGGTCAGGAAGTCGTTACGTATCAGTGCCGGAAAATAACAGTAACGCGCGCAAAACATAAAAACTTTTCTGTTACTTTTCTTCATGTAATGCAAGAATCGTCGAACTTCGTGACGATTACTGAAATACAATGATGCAAAATTTATAAAACAAATTATTGTAAAATAACGGTTCGTTCATACCGAAAACGTCATAGTCAAATGTGCACCAAAGTCAGGGGTACCCCAGTTTACCCTACTAGGCTTAAATATAAAAACTTGTTTTGCGATTTTCGTGTTAAGAGACCCTAAATCTGAAACAAAATATAATGAACTGTCGTGTACAGAACCTTTTTCTGATTTCCACGCATAGTGTTATTTGTATTAATGTAATTTAATAAGTGTGTTATAATTATTTGTACTAAATATTAAAAAATATATATAATATATCAAAGTTTTTTTCTTTATTTCATTGGGGGCGCCAAAAAAATTTTTTTGCCCCGGGCGCCAGTTATGCTCGCTACGCCACTGGCGCCAGCAGTGTGCACTAGGGCGTATCGAATTACATTTTTTTTTCGAATTTAACATTCTAAGAGGTCTCAAAAGTTTCATGTGGTTGTCAAGATCTGCCAAAAAAAATGTTATGAAAATAAAAGGACATCTTCCTGCCCCGCAAGGACAAAGTTGTTTTTTGAGAAAAATAGTAAAAATAACGATCTTAAAATGCTTTGATTTTTGTTTAAAAAACTACATTTGTCTAAAGGAAAAAATTTAAATGCAGTTTAACTAGTAATATCTTACCGAACACGATGATACTCACAATTTTTAACCACAGTGTCCTGTTTGCAGGGTATTCGAAGCGGAAGTTATACTCGAGAGGGCACATAACTTTTGATTGTAACCATTGAGTCTAAATTTTGTTGGCATTGATTATAGTGTTGGCGTATTTCTTAAATATGATGAATTAATAATTTGCATAGTTTTTGCATATCAGTTCTCTTGTTTTAGAGAAATGTATACTAGAACGCAATTTTTTAACTTTTTTAAAAAAATTAATATTAGATTTTATATCACGGGCATAAGAAGTGGTGTCGAAAATAATTTTCTCAATTTGGATTTTTCAAATATTTCTATACATGACCCTACCTTAAAATATGCGTTTAATATGCCAGGCTTAGACCAAGATGTTTTTTTAATATTTTCATACTAAAAAAAATTTTAATTCGTACCATCAAATTTCTCAATTTGAGTTATATCTTCTTTATGGTTATAATATCGTTAAAATACATTTTATGCCATTCACTCGGTCTCAAAAGACTAAACAATTGTTTTTAAAACGTGTTTTAATGAAATTATAACCATAAAGGGGACATAACTCAAATCTAGAAATTTGATGCTAGGAAATAACTTTTTTTAAAATATCGAAATAGAAAAAAAAATCGTGGTCTTAAGCTGATATATTAAATTAATATTTTTAGGCAGTATCATGTTCAGAAATTTTCAAAAAACTCAAATTGAGAAGATTATCTTCGACACCACTTCTGAATCACTTGACATAAAATCTTATATTCATTTTTTTGAAAAAGTTAAAAAATTGCGTTCTAGTATACATTTCTCTAAAACAAGAGATAACAAATGCAAAAACTATGCAAATTATTAATTCATGATATTTATGGAATACATCAACACTATAAACAGTACCACCAAAATTTATAACCAGTGCTTACAATCAAAAGTCTTGTGCTATCCCAAGTACAACTTTCGCTTCGAATATCCTTCATACAGGATACTGTTGGTAAAAATCATGAGTAGCACCGTGTATGGCAAGAAATTGTTAGTTAAACTGCATTATTACTTTTGCTTTAAGACATGTGTGGTTTTTCTTAAAAAAATTAAAGCATTTTAAGATCGTTATTTTTTATTGTTTTTCCCAAAAAACAACTTAGTCCTTGCGGGGAGGAAAATGTAATTTATTTTTTATAAAATTTTTTTTGGGTGATCTTGACAAGCCTATGCAACTTTTGAGACCTCTAAAAATACAATCTAAATTTTTCGATACGGCCTAGTGTGCACCACTAAATGAATTTTTGTCACTTACGTCACTTAGTGACGATTGGGTTTTAGTTATATGTCAGATACGACTCAAAGACAGTTACGTTTTTTGGCCTAACTATATTATATACAGTAAGGTGCCTTGAAAAAAAAAAGTTTCATTTGTACCCATCCTAAAATGAACCTTGATGTATTTTATGATGATTCCCAAAATATTTTGGCTATGCCGAAATCCGTCAGTGAGCTAAACCATTTTGCAAAAACCTCCAAAAATCATGTTTTCCGTATATATATTAACTAGTGTAATAGTTGTAAACAAATAAACTGTCTCAAATTATAGACCTGAAAAAGTTCGTTCAATCTATATACTAAGTTATGAGTAAGTTATACATAACTTACTCATAACTTTTGCCAACAGTGTCCTGTATGAAGGATATTCGAAGCGAAAGTTGTACTTGGGATAGCACAAGACTTTTGATTGTAAGCAATGGTCACAAATTTGGTAGTACTGTTTATAGTGTTGATGTATTCCATAAATATCAGGAATTAATAATTTGCATAGTTTTTGCATTTGTATTCTCTTGTTTTTGAGAAATGTATACTAGAACGCAATTTTTTAACTTTTTCAAAAAAATGAATATAAGATTTTATGTCCAGTGATTCAGAAGTGGTGTCGAAGATAATCTTCTAAATTAGGGTTTTTTGAAAATTTCTGAACATGATACTGCCTAAAAATGTTCATTTAATATACCGGCTTAAGACCACGATTTTTTTTTCTATTTCGATATTTTAAAAAAAGTTATTTCTGAGCATCAAATTTCTCAATTTGAGTTATGCCCCCTTTATGGTTATAATTTCGTTAAAACACATTTTAAAAACAATTGTTTAGTCTTTCGAGACCAATTGAATGGCATAAAATGTACTTTAACCATGAAGAAGATATAACTCAAATTGAGAAATTTAATGGTAGCAAGACAAATTTTTTTAAATAATAAAATATTAAAAAAAATCGTGGTCTAAACCCGGCATATTAAATACATATTTTAAAGTAGGGTCATAAAAAGATATATTGAAAAATCCAAATTGAGAAAATTATCTTCGACACCACTTCTGAATCACTGGACATAAAATCTTATATTCATTTTTTTGAAAAAGTTAAAAATTGCATTCTAGTATACATTTCTCTAAAACAAGAGAATTGACATGCAAAAACTATGCAAATTATGAATTCATCATTTAAGAAATATGCCAACACTATAAGCAATGCCATCAAAATTTAGACTCAATGGTTACAATCAAAAGTTATGTGCCATCTCGAGTATAACTTTCGCTTCGAATATCCTTCAAACGGAATACTGTGGGTAAAAATCGTGAAAATCATCGTGTTCGGTAAGATATTGATAGTTAAACTGTATTTAAATTTTTTACTTTAGACATATTTAGTTTTTTTTAACAAAAATCAAAGCATTTTAATCGTTATTTTTTACTGTTTTTCTCAAAAAACAACTTTGTCCTTGCGGGGCAGGAAGATGTCCTTTTATTTTCATAAAATTTTTTTTGGCAGATCTTGACAACCACATGAAACTTTTCAGACCTCTTAGAATGTGAAGTTCGAAAAAAAGTAATTCGATACGCCCTACTGGACATTATATCTTTCGTTACACTGGAGCACCACTGCACATTGGATATTCAATTTTTTACAATCTATACTATTATATAAAAATGAAACTCCAAGATTCGCTTTTTTCATGTATGTTGCTCAGGATCTCCGGAACCACTGTACTGATTTGAATGAAATTTTCACTAATCGAACAATAAATTATTCTAGACTGTCTTTGTATACTCAGAATTTTAAGTTATGACAAAGCTAAGAAGTTTTTGGCCAATAATCTTACTTAAGTCAATATATTTCCATCAAATTAATCGCTTTTTTCCATATGCTGCCTACACCTTAACAGTTAGCTGAGTATGATGTATGAGCAAATGAAAGATCTTGCCGTTTCCAACAAAAAACTCAGTGGTGACATGTATCTCAGATCAATAGTTTTTCCGTAAAATTGATATTTTAGTTAAAAATTTATTAATTTTCCTACAAATTTCTTGCAAGCATGTCGATTGTTGATAGCTTCGATGGCTATCGTTGTTTGCAGCGCACACATTGTTGTTTTCGCTGCAAAATGCTGCAACATGCTCCGTTCAGAAATTTAAGCCAAGTCGATGAACGAGGAGACAATTTAGTTGCGACTGCGAAATCGACTGGTTATGTTGTGTTGATTTGCGGCTGCGCGCTGTTTTAAAAATAAATAGAGCAACATGGTTATGTGTTAAACATTAATATTTGCTTTATTTAGATATTTGCATTTGTGTCTTTGCTTTATTTTTTTCAATTGGAATTTCTTATTTTAGAAATTCTTATGAGTTTTTCGTTTGTTGCTGTCTCAACGTAATAATTATTTGCAGTGGGAATTTTTTCTGTACAAATAAAAACAGTAGAATTGTTACTCGCTCTCTACTGTGTGCAGAATAGAAAAGCTACAGAAAAAGGGGAATCGAAATTTTTGTTAAAATTTAAGGCTTAAATTAAAGAGCATGACGTTTTGAAGACCATTTGCCCTAAAAGGATACAATACAAAGATTCACTTAGGTTTTTTGTACTATGTATATTCACAAGCCTTTCATGGGTTTTTTATATGTTTATTTGTAAGTATTTTAAGGGATAAAGAATTATTTTTGTATTTATTTCCCAAAAGTTTAATATTTTAAAAAGGTATGAGTTTATTCGTATTACACACATTATTTTTAACACATCTTAGTTTTGATATAAAATATATACCAAATTGTGTCTTCTTTGGCCAAACATAAGCTTATGTATGGAGTTTTAAATATTTGGGTTGTAGGGGAGGTAAGCGTGTCCATGGGTGAATTCCAAAAATATTCAAAAGTGCAGATCTTGGATCCATTTCAATATGTCTACCAAAATGGAGTTAACTCAACTGCTTCTTATCCTATGCTTATGGACAACACACAGACGGACGGATAAACAGACATAAATAAATTGACTCATGAGATGACACCTGATCAAGAATATATATAATTTTCTTTACCGGAATCGCTTATTTCTATGCGTTACAAACGTTTGCAGAAATTTAATCACATCACCTTATATTTTTATGGTATAAAAATGGTTTCAACTTGCAGTATAAAAGAGCTTGAATATATCTATGGAATTACATAAAAATTAATCTCAAAGATTCGTTTTTTTTTTGTTTGTTTAATAACTCATGAACTATATCATTGATTTAAATAAAATTTTCACTTTGAATTTTAAATTATTAAAAAGTGAAAATATCTTCTATCTACGATTTTAAACAATAGTTGAACATTTAACATGATATCTCATAAATTGCTTTATTTTTCATTAGGATTCTCTTTATTTGAATTGATATATAGGTAGTCAATACAATATATATGAACAAACTGAAGATCTTTTCGTACTATAAAAATAAGTCAGAAATAAAGTCATACTTCTTAAATAAATGATTCGATACTTATCAAAGTCGACTTAGTCTAACGGTTAAAATTTTGTACGGTTTTTGCTAAATCAGAAACGATTAAGAAATAATTTTTATTGAAAGAATAAATTATCGATATTGTCATTCATTTTGTAAAAAACCACTACAGCGAGTTTTATTTCAAAGGCTGAGGTATAAAATAAAAAAGGGTAAAGTTTTTCAAAGTTGCTCTATTTGGTTTTCAGTTATATTTAAAAATAAAACAGAGTCCCTTAATTTTTCGCGGCTATTTCGTGATAAAATAAAATATGTTTCCATAGAAGTGGGGTTAGAAGAGTATAAAAGTTATAATTAATCAAAGACATGCGGATTTTATGAGCAAATTTCTAATCGCAAACACACAATAACTTTTTTACATAGGGTCGGTAATAGTTATTTTAAAAAGCTATGTATGTTATTTTTAAGGTTTCTAAGTAACATTACTTACATATGTAAATCGAGAATAATAAGATCGAATTAATATCCTAAACGAAAGAGATATTCGTTCATTTCATGAAGCTCGGATAATTTTTCCGGTGATTTCGGGCGATTTTAAAGAAGCTTCTTTAAAAGTCATTATTTTGGCATAAAGAGCAAGTAATACAATTGTGCACGAATATTCGGGTGCAACTTCGCGGTAACTTAAAACTGGTACGTTTGCTTCAACAGTTCTGACAGTTGGATACTGGCATAAAGTTTACTTCATGCTTTACTGAAAATAAAAGATGACTTACTTTCGAATTTGTATGCAATGGAGTTCGGTTACGTGTTAAGGGTATTATTCTGACTGGTCCAGCAGAGGAGAACATATTTTAATGCCTCGAATCCCTTTGATTCCCTCAAATTTCAGGGGATATAAGTTTATAATTCTGTACCAACGAGTTTTACTTTGACAAAAAACCAAGCAGAAGGTCCATCCTTTTAAATGTCCGTGATTATCTAATGCAGAACTGTTTTTCCGTAATATTTTGGTCTTTTTAGGATAGGAAATCCATCCAATAGATTTATTCTACCTGATATCAGGAAACAACCGAAAATAATGAATTTATATAAGATTTAAAATAATTTTAATTTTGAATACATATGACAATACTTAAACAATAATACAACAAATTACATAGACATTGTTTTTTATATTAAAACATATCGCGAGCAAGGCCGCGGAGGGTTGCTAGTTAATACATACATCGTAATGGCTGCACTTCAATCGTATGGATGCTATGCCGCAAAATTGGATAAAATATCGATTTTTGTGTTTATAAAAGGTCAAGGAGCTGTGCCGGTATGTTTTAAAAAAAAAAATTGCGTAATGCATTGATAAAAAAGGGCTAAGAAGATTTCAATATTTCATCTTGAATACATTTTTATTTAAAATCAAAAATTAAAAAAAAAATTAAAAAAAAAGAAAACAAAAAAAACTAGTAAGGTATATCTTCGACTTGGCCGAAGTTAAAATACCCCCACGGCTGATTACACTGTACAACAAAACTGAAGTTTTTGCAAATCCCAAGAAGTTTCACAACGGTTTCCTAAGATTTTGGGTTCGCCGAATCCGAGTCTGAAGTCAGAATTTTCGGGTCACCCTAGGTTTTCGAGCTACAGAGGAGTCAAAACCCTAACCTCCTACTGTTAATGAAATTTATATGACCGACCCCCATTACTTTTTCAAGAGGAACATTTTTTGCCTTGGACCCCATCCCCTCTAACCCCTCTAACCCCTCCCATATGAGGGTTCCCATACAAATTTTATGATTTTTATATATTTTTTATGTGAACTTTTTTATTTAAACAAAAAACTAATTTTATTTATAATTATGTAGATTTCTAAACATTTAATTAAAGAAATATCAAAAATAAATAATAATAAAAACAATATTTCAAGCAAATTTTTTGCATTCAAATAAATTAATTTTAATGAAATTTTTTTTTTTTAAATAAAATTTTCATATAAAATTTATGCAAAAATCATAAAATTTGTATGGAAGCCCCATACGGAGTGGTCGGAGAGAATGGGTTTCAAGGCAAAAAATGTTCCTCTTGAAAAAGTATGGGGTCGGTAATATTGATTTTATTAACAGTAGGGAGTTAGGGTTCTGCCTCCCCTGTAGCTCGAAAACGTAGGGTGACCCGAAAATTCAGAGTTCATCTTTGGATTCAGCAAACCCAAAACTTTAAGAAACCGTTGAGAAACCTCTTGGGATTTTTTGAGTGTTGTGCCGTGTTATTAATGCTTCAAAATCTTAAATTGTAGCTCGTTTTGTATAAGATTTCAAAAAATTTTACTATTTTGATGACGTCTGAAATACATTCCTATCAAATTGTACTAAAACTTCTAACCTTTGTAACTTTTTTTGTAGTGGACAAAATCAATTAATTCCTTCACAATAGTATATTGATTTTTTATGAAGTTTATTCAAACAATAATTTTAAACCGAAGTTATGGGGAACTTCGAGCAAAAAAACTAAAAATTGTAAAATATCTACTTGAAGATGACCTCTGACACCATCGACACCAAAGAACGCGATGTAGTATTCTTTTAGACCTATCCAACGATATTCTGTACTTCATGATCGGAATTAAAATACAAATGTTATAACTAAAAGACCATTTTTTAGAAGACTAAAAGACTGTTTTTTGGGACACCCAAAACAATTTCGATGTAAGCTTTCATTTTAGGGTGTGTCTTTTTATATTCATTTTTTCTCCCATATAAAGCGACCCACTCTAATATATATACTTTTCTATACCTACAACAACTCCTTATGGGCGTTACACACATCGTGACAAAATTAATATACCCCTTACGCAGTACGCGTGGGGGCATAAAAATTGTGTAGGGTAGAGCGAGGATGATTTAACGAAAGGAGGTTTTGTCATTTTCAAATTTAACGAAAACCATAAAGTTTTTTCGCTTAACTGTGAGGAAGTAAACAAAGTTGAACATGTTGCGATAGATACACACAAATTTGTCAGTCCTATTCCGCTCTTCCTTGTCGTCGCACGAACTTTTTGGTTTTTGTAAGTATTTTTCTTATATTTTTGATTTTTGAAAAGTGCATAAAAGTGTTATTAAGTCAGTAATAAAAAAAGGGTTTTAAAATAATTTATCTTCTATGTTTTGATCTCAATAAGTAGTGAAAGGTTTTGTGAAAAGTTCTTTTTTTGTGAAATTTGATAACATTTTTTTGACACTGAAAGGATGATTTAACGTTGCAACAAAAGGAAGGTTTGACAATTTGTCAAATCCTCCTACTATTATCTTAGAGCCTTTTTTCGAATTTTTCGTTTTTACTTTGCTTTTAATTATTATCATTTGTGGTATAATATGCCTAATATATACAAAAGAAAGCACCCTGAAAGGGTTATTGATGAAGATGGCATTCAAAAACACTACTTGACATTCAAAACAAGATTAAAACGCCTACAAGTGCTGCACTAAAATATGACTTAAACAAAACAACAATTATTTATCGGTTAAAGCTTCTTTTTGAAAACCGCGTGGCAAACGAATTACAAGGCAAGGCCAGTTGGCAAGAAGAAGAATTGGCGGAATATTTTAAGACATGCTCAAATTTGCAACACGGTCTAACTTTTGATATGGCAAAGCGGTTTGTCTACGACTACGCAAAAAATTCACAAGAACTGTGAATTTCAAAATTTCACAAGAACTGCTGTCTCAGACTTTTTCTGTAAACTTGAGGATCTTTATTTAAAGCATCATTTTAGTCCAGAAAATATATACAACCTCGACGAAACCGGCCTTACAACAGTAATGGACTCTGTTAAAGTAAGTTTTGTTGTTTTCTGTGAAAATGCAATATGATATTTTTAACATACCACGTAATTTTAATTAAGATCATAGCGGAAAAAGGCAAGAGAACTGTTTCACAAACTGCTTCAGTGGAAAGAGGGACTTTAGTGACAATGGTTGCAATTGTCAATGCAACTGGCAATCATGTGCCTCTAGTATTTGTATGCCCTCGAAAGCGGTCAAACCCTCGTTTCATGAATGGAGCAATGACTGCAGCCATTGGACTTTTTGCCGATAGTGGTTGGATGAATGCAGAAATTTTTGTTGATGTGTTAAAGCATTTGAAACGTTTTGCGAAATGCTCCAAAAAAAAATCTTATTCTCCTTTTACTGGACAACCATGTCTCACATTGCTCACTTGATGCTATTTGGTACTGTCGTGGTAATGGAATTATTGATTTCCATTTCCACCACACATCTCATCGCTTGCAGCCCCTAGATGTTTCAGTATTTGGACCATTTAAAGCACAGTTCACATCGACAAACTCAAACCAGCATTCTTGAACACAGACACTTTCCGCCTATTAAAGTATTAAAATATACCGCAGTGAAATAAAATGCGTTCGACTTGTAGAGTATGCAAGGCACAAGAGATAGTTTATTAATTATATTTTGATTGACATTCTTAGAAAAGTATAAAGTGCAACAACGAATATGCAGGGTTGCAGGTAGCAATAATAATTGTTCGTACTATATCCACTGGACAAGTATTCTGTATAGTTGTTTTTGCTCTTTGTTTACATTAAAATTAATTTGTTTCTCTTATTTTAGTATGTACATTGTTGCTTTAAATTCACATTATTTTATTCAACTTCAAATTATTTAAATTCACATATTTTTTTTTAATACATTTTTAATTTTAATTAACAATAGCAAAAGAAATATCAAATACTGGAAAATAAAATTATTTGAAATTTAATTTTATAAACATTGGAGCCATTAATGAGAAAATTCAATTAATACATATTTAAACTTTAATGTATTCCAAATTAATTTAAAAATTTTGTTTGTTTAGTGGCGACAACGCCTTTTGGTAGTATGTCAGCTAACAATTTATTTGTTTCAACATATTTCAATATTATTTTATTATTCTTTATCGATTCAGAAATAAATTTTGCTTTTATGTCTACATGTTTTGTGCATAAGCGCAACCAAAGGGGGGTTTCGGGGTTTAAACCCCCCCCCCCCCCCCCCCAAAATTATTGTAGTACCAAGCAAAATAGTATTCAATCAAATTGAGTCACATGAAAAGCAATCACACGTTTTATTAAATGAGTGAAAACCCCAAATGTATTTTTCAAATCGATTCTGGTTGATGCATAATCTGCTAAATTAGTCATATTTTATTCCTTCAGACTGCACATTAAGCCGGATCGATTTTGTATGGAGAAAAAAAAGTGAGCCGGACACCGACTCAAAAGTAAGAAGTACTCTTAAAAACTAGAAAATATTTTTTTAAACACCTATAAAAAATTTATTTTTCTTGATATTCAAATGCATTTAAGATTATTGGAAAAGTACTGAGCTCTTCTTTCTTTTGGTGTATCGTATGGTGTTGTTTAATCAAAACTGAGTTCTTTGAAAAATGCGTTTTCTATAAGTGTTAAAAAATAGAAATATTCGAAAATCATGAATTTTGTACTGGAGCGCTATCTGGCGCACATTTAACTAAAAACTGGTTAAAAGAAATCGATTTGTGTATCTAAAAACTCATATGTACCGACTAATATATATATATACCCACCAATATTTGCCAAAATCAAACAGTAATTATGGCAATTCAATAATAATTGAGCTGAAGGAAGCTTTTGAATATCGATTTCTCACATTTTATATAATTGTGGCACTTAGTTTTGGTTAAACCGCAACATACGATATATCAATGGAAAGGAGAGCTCAATAATTTTCCAATAAATTTAAATTCATGTGAATATCATGAAAAATACGTATTGTACACGTATTTAAAACAACCCCTTTTTCGAAAATGGCAAAATATGGATTTTTTGGGGTCTCAATAGAGTCTGTAAGCACAAAAAATTTCCAAAATTTTTTTAGTGTACCATGAAAATCTTTAGTTTTTTGCTTATCTTGGGTATGCATTCTGAAGAAAAAAGTTTATGCAAAAAAATTCGTTTTCTGCAGAAAAAACGTTCAGAAGAACCAATACACAGAAATTGTTTTTAAGAGATCCTCTAACTTTTAAGTCAGTGTCTAGTCAAATTTCAATTTCGTTCCGGCTTACTGCACATGTTTAATTTTTGTTATATTCTGATTCTGACCACTTGAAGGGTTGTTGACAATATTTCGATTTGAGTTATCTTTTCAACTTCTAGCATGAAGGAAACTTGAAATATTTGGAAACAAATTAATTCCAAAGTAAGACATAGTAAAAAAGCTTAAATTTGAGGAAAATCGGCTGAGTCACTCGCCACTGAAAAAATCAAAGAAATTTCCCGTTCAATTGTTATTTTTCGTCCTTTTTAAAGGCATTTTTTAAACATCGATAACACAAACTCTACAGAATTAAGTTCATAGTGAAGTCATGTGATTCATTATAAAAATAATTCCGATTGACTTCCGAAAGTGGAGAAAAAAATTTACAATTTCTAATTTTCCATCGTAGTTTCCAAAATCCGTTTCATAAAATTTCTCTAAATTTTTAAATATTATCCGATATAAAGGAATTATGGCTAATTGGAAAAAAAATATGTTGGTTTAATTTTTCTTCTGTTCGCCCATCCAGTGGCATAATATTACATAAGTTATACGCCTTATTCATAATCTTCCATTGGATTTTCAAAATCAGTTTCATGAAAATCCCTCAAAATTGCGCAAATTAAATTAAAAATATATTATTTCGATTTCGTCAGCATTTGCGCATTGAACAAGTAATACCAAACGATTTTTTCAAATTCAGACTCTTTGTTTTTCATCCCAAGTGACAGAAATTTAGCGGTTTTTACTTTCGGAATTGAGCATAATTAGTGCTCACTAAAGGACGAATTTTAAAGCTAGTGCCAGCCAATTGGGTATTTTTACAACGAAGAGATGTATGGATGAAAAATTCACTGCACTCAGTAAAAAGTTTTTCGGAATAAGTAAAAAGACATAATATTTAGAGAAATATGTTATAGAGTTTGCTCCAGAGAATGCTTTTCTCTAAATGTGGCAACAAAAAATCCCTAAAAATGATAAAAAACTTCCATGAAAAAGGGAAATATATAAAAATATATCGTTTTTAGAGAATAAGATTTTTTTATTTTTGAAAAAAGATTTAATTTTATTGTAGAAAATACTTCGCACAATGAATTTTTTATGAAAATTTAGTAAAAATTTTTCTTTTTCCTTAAATTTTTCTCTATAAATGAGAATTTTTTGTGCGAGAAAAATACTTATCATTATTAGAGACATTGAAATATTTTTATTTCCCACAAGTGAAGAAATATTTATTTGAAAATGTGAAAATTTATTCTAATTGAATTATCGAAAATAGAGAAATTTTTATCGGAAAAAGTTAGGTATTTTTTTCTGAATGTGTGGGGAGAAAAATATTGAATTTTTGCTGACCTTTTTGGGACCCGAGTAAAAATGAAAATATTTTAGCTCAAGCCTTATAACCTTCGTACAACTGCCAAACAAGAAAAAAAATCCATTAAACGGCCTACAACTGGTGCTTGCAAAATATTTTGGCCGAACAGATCCTAAACAACGTTGAAGCCAGTTTATTTTCAAACGACCGCTACTACTGCTGTTCACCTTCTGTACGGGTAGAATGTCGTGACAGTGACCCGTTTTAATTTAAAAAAAAAAAAAATATGGTGCTGGTCATGTCTGAAGTTTGAACAAGGAACCATTTGGATGCATTAACAATCAATTCCTCTTCTAGACGCTTTAGCTAAATTGATTCCTGAATTGCTGCAACTATTGCCATAAATTCGGCTTCAGTAGTCGAAAGTGCGATTGCACGTTGACGTCTCGTTGCCCAAGAGATTGCGGCACCTTGATAAGCAAAAACGTACCCTGTTGTAGACCGTCTGCTGTCAATGTCGCCGGCCCAATCAGCATCACAAAAACCGATGACTTCACTGGACTTGCCATTGTACACCAAACCCTTGTCGATTGTGCGCTTTAAATATCTCATGACACGCTTTGCAGCGTTCCAGTGGGCTTTGCCTTGATTTTCGGAGAATCTGCTTAACATATTTACAACTAAGCAGATGCCTGGTTTAGTTATCTGTGCAGCGAAAAGTAAACAGCCAACAGCTTGCATGTACGGCACATCTTTCATCAGCTCCTTGTCAGCGTCAATTGTTTGACACATTTCCGCAGTCAATTTCTGATTTAAATCAATTGGCGTGGAAATTGCATTACACTGATCCATGTTAAAACGTGCAAGGACATCACTGATATATCGGCTCTGATCAATTTTGATTGTACGCGCCTTCTTGTCAGTTGTGATACGCATGCCCAAAATTGATGCGGCTTCACCCATGTCTTTCATCTTAAATTTTATAGACAGGGCGGTTTTGACATCGTTGATAAGCTTCATATCGTTTGCAAATATTAAGACGTCATCGACATAAATTGCCCATATAAGAATTTAATTTTTGTCCTTATGATAATATATACATTGGTCGACATCGCTGCGCTTAAGACCAAAATTCAGCAGCACGGAGTTCAGCTCTTCATTCAAGACGCGACTGGATTGTTTTAGACCATAGAGCGATTTTTTTATTTTGCAGACTAAATCGGATCCATCATCAAAACCAATTGGTTGCGTCATAAAGATTTCTTCTTGCAGCTTAGCGTTGAGAAATGCTGTCATTGGGTCCATTTGCTGTATGAGCAAATTATAATTTGCAGCAAGGGCGAGTACGAACTGAATTGACGTGTACCTTACGACTGGCGCATAGGTTTCGTTGTAATCGATGCCTTTCAGTTGACTGAAGCCTTTCGCTACAAGACGAGCTTTGTGACGAACAGCAACACCAGCAGCGTTAACTTTGGTTTTGAAAACCCATTTTGAAGATATTACTTTCTTTCCGGCAGGCAATTTTGACAGTCTCCACATTTCGTTCAGCAGGAGTGAATCGTATCCTTCTTTCATCACAGTTTTCCATACATCTGCATACGGACACGAAAGTGCTTCATTGACTGTCGATGGATCACTTGATACAAACTCAGCAGCGCAAAAATTATAAGACGGCTTTAATTTGCGTTTTATTCGCTCTGATCGCCGGATCAGGATCAGTGTTGCCGGAGTAAATTTATTTTTATATCCAAAACACAAAATAAAAATAGCCAAAATGTAAAAAAAATAGCCAAAAAATAAATTAATTGTATTAGAAAAAAGAAACAAAACTTACATCCTTTTTTAACTAACTAGTTTTTTGTACAACATAGTACCGTTTTTTAACTGAAACTACAACTTGCTTGTTTTTAAATATGTTATAAAAAAATTATATGTTAAAAAATAAGAGCATATTTTAAAAATATTTAGGAGATATTTCCTTTAAATAGACGGGTCTTTAATATAGAAGGACCTAAGCTCATTTATTTTTTACTTGATAAGAGTAAAAAAAACTTCATAAAAATAAGGTTTGCATTTTCGGAAGTAAAACAAGTATTACATTTTTGTTTTTAGCTTCGAACCAAGGATTTCAGGTGTCGAACCTATTCAGTCAAGGCTGCCTTGGTTCAGAAATGGGAGATATATAAGTAGGTGAGAAAGTGAAATCAAGTGAAACAAGTGAAGAATGTTTTATGTGTGGCGGATTGCTATATCAACTTACTTTTCCATGCTGACTTGCTTAATTTTACTTTTGAAAACAAACCACAATTACTTTCAATGATCTAAGTTACAAACATTGTTGCATACTCTTATGTGGCACATGATTCGAGATGTCACATGTCAAATAATTGGATATTCTTGCGCTTCTGCACGATTAGCATCACTGGCAGGTCGTGTTCACATGAAGAGAGAATTCACCCTCACGTACAAATTTTAAATCATTTCCCAGCAAACATTTGGAAGACGATTGGCAGAGAAGTGGATTTTGAGCTGCACCAGTGATTCCCCCAAGTGTTTTTTCGCGAGTCACGAAAATTTTCATAATCTACCATCGCTCATTTCGGCGATTGTTGGAAGATGGATTTTTGAAAAATGTTCAAAATCTATCATGGGGATATGAAGCGGGCTCAAAAAAATCGTTAAAATTAATCGAAAAGTTGAACTAGTATAGTTTCAAAGCAACGTTGCATTATGTCCAAGCGAAATAAAAACAAATTCACAAAAAAATTCATTGAATTCGGACAGAACAGCGATGCTTCGGAAAAAATTTCTGAGGACTCTTAAATGGACTTCGTTTGCCACCCTTTTCAGCGAATTTCTTATAACTCCTCTCTGCGGTTCATTGGCGAATCTTCCCGGCGAATCAGCATAAGTAGCTTTCAGTCGGTGATACCCGGATGATTCTCAGATGAGCTCAAAGGCAATTGCTTGATCTTCCAAGAGATTCTCAGGCAATTGCAAATGTTATATGTAAAATAAAAAATTAAATTTCGCCGGAATGCAAAAACATAGCCGAGTAAAAAAAATAACCAAATGAAAAATAAAATCGCCAATTAGCCAAAACTGATCACGAGCTAAAAAAATAGCCACTTTTGGCTATAAATAGCCAAAACGGCAACACTGATCAGGATATGACGCATTTTTGCAAGACAATTACGAAAAAATTTTTTTTGTTTTTTTGACCGAACGTAGGGGTCGCGCATTGACATATTTCTGGTGTTTACAGTCGGATTTTAAAGTTTGTTATGTCAATGTTTTTGTCTCAAGAAGACCAATATGACTTCTATAGAGATCATTGACCTCAGGTGCACCGTTCTAGTACTTACCATCCTAATCTCAGTTCCTACCATCCTAATGTACCACTCTAATATAAAAAAAAATAAAGCTCTGAATATATCATTAATCTTTTGCTCAGAATGTTTTTCGATATTTCCAGCAAAACTATTTTAAAAAAAATTTCTGAAAATTTTTTACCGAACGTAGGGCTCCCTTTTTTAATTTTCAACATATCTTCGGTATTAAAAGTCTGATCATATTAAATGACATATCGATGTTTTTGTTTAAAGGAGACCAATTATTTTTCCTCAAATTAAAAAAAAAATATTCATACAAGTTCTTGGAAGGCCTTAAATTGATTTTGAGGAATTTTAAAGCTCGTAAAAGGATAAAAAATCCGTGATACCAATGCTAAAAGTGGTATCAGCACTATTTTTGTTGTGATTTATTAAATATACGATGTATTTTTATTTTATGTTTTCATTTTTGCTTTTTACTTTCGCTGATTCGCTATTCACAGCCACATTGAAAATAGTCAAGCAATTCCAAGCACTGGCTATTGCAATTCCCTTTTCCCCGTGAAAAACAGTTGAAAATTGCGTCCGTCTAATATTTATTTCAAACGCGAGTTTTATAGAGTTTTGATCATTTTCAGTAAAAATCGACCAAAAAACATTTAAAAAAGATGTCTTTTATTTAGAGCAGCGGTTCTTAACCTTTTATCGATGGCGGACCACTTAGTCTGTTTTTCGTTATTCACGGACCACTGAAGTAATCATCAGAAATAAAAAAAAATATAACCAAAACTATGTGCAACGAAAGCTATTTATTGCAAAAAAAAATGGTACAAATTACATACATATATTTGGAATTATTTTACATAATATTAAAGAGATTTTTGAGCTTGCATTTATCTGACAAATTGCTGAATTCTTGGTTCGGTATTGCTCGAAGCTACCCGTATATCATTACTAGCATCCAAACGATGTCTGTGTTTGTTTTTTATTAATAATAGCGCAAAAAAGCCCTGCGTTGTGGAAAATAGAGTAAGATACCGCAAATCAATATCTTTAATTTTATTAAAATAACCTGCTTTCTGGCTCAAGAAATCTTCAAGACTAATACCTGGCTGAAATGTATCTCTGCAGTCCATAAGTGAATTTTAGAGATATACTCACTAAGCTTATCTCAATAAACAAATATGTTGCCCACGCCTTCTAAATTTTTATTTCCTGAACCTTGCATTTGCAAGTGAAGTTTATTTAATTTTGTAAAAATATCAACTAAATAAGCCAAAAGATTTTCGAACTGTAGCTGACAGAACTTATCCATCAAGTCTTTTTTGTCTTTTTCAGCCAAAAAAAAAAGTTGCAGAATCTTGCAACCCGTGCAACGACACAACAACAAAATACAAGCGATAAAAGTTTTGCAATTCGTGCAATCTGTGCAACAGTGATACCCATGTTTTGAGTGGACGTGCAACCATGCACTCTGATTGAGACAAATTTGTTAATTTTAGTTCGTGTGCGTTAGAGTAAGTATTTAAATTTTTTGTTTTCGCATGTTCGCGGCATTTCTTTTAATATTCACAATATTTGTGATTTTGTGCGCTCCCGCAGTGTTGCATATTTCAATATTGCAAGGTTGCATTTTCACAAATTTTGCATCTTTGCTATACTGAGAGAATACCCCTAATATCTTGTATTTTCCTTTCAGCTTCGGTACCTATAACTTGTTTGACAGCACTGAGCAAACAAGGTGTTATTAGAGATTCACCAACTTTGTGGGGTTTTAAGGCTGCAAGTTTTTTTTCTTTCGCAACCAATTTTGAAATATGAAACGACGCAGTCAATCCATTTTCCAAAGATTCATAATTGAGGCCGATACTCCCCGTTCCTTTCTGTTGAAGTAAAACCGAATCTGATGTATTTGCTATTATACTGGAAGTAATAAAAAATCTATTTATAAATCCTATTTATAAATCCTCTGGAAGCAGGAATACATAAGCAAAACACAAACTAATGCTTAAATTTATTTTGAAATTTCTACGAAAATACAAATTTTTGTTACGCACGTTAAAATGAAATTAAATAACTGTTAAAAGCCATAAATTTAACTATTTCCACCATAAATAGCTAAAAAAGCAAATAAATAACAAAGTTTTTCGTTACGACTTCGCGGACCACTGGCGAACGGCTCACGGACCACCAGTGGTCCGCGGACCACCTGTTAAGAACCACTGATTTAGAGTGACTTAAATGAAACCAAATTACCGACGGAGTATGATGTTATAAATTTTTTATTGTATCTGCGGCATAACAGTGATAAAAGTCGAAAGTTGGATGTTTTTAAACAAGAAGCTGTTAGAAATGTAATCGTTTTGTGGCAACGTGCCGGCATACCAATTATAATCCTAGCGGCGGTTCGGAAACGTTTTGATGTGCTTGTGAATACCTATTATACAATTTCTAAAAATCGATTGAGATATAACCTGAGATATGAGGCTTGGAATAAATTGTTTAAAATTTCGATTTCTTTTAAAAATTCGTATTTTTTATTCTTTTACGAGCTTTAAAATTCCTCAAAATCAATTTAAGGCCTTCCAAGGACTTGTATGAATATTTTTTTTTATTTTGGAGAAAAATAATTGGTCTCTTTTAAACAAAAACATCGATATGTCATTTAATATGATAAGACTTTTAATACCGAAGATATGTTGAAAATTAAAAAAGGGAGCGATACGTTCGGCAAACAATTTTCAGAAGTTTTTTAAAAATAGTTTTGCTGGAAATATCGATAAACATTCTGAGCAAAAAATTAATGATATTTTAAGAGCTTTATTTTTTTGATATTAGAGTGGTACATTAGGATGGTAGGTACTGACATCGTGAGGGTAAGTACTAGAACGGTGCACCTGAGGTCAATGATCTCTATAGAAGTCATATTGGTCTTCTTGAGGCAAAAACATTGACATACCAAACTTTAAAATCCGACTGTAAACACCAGGGATATGAAGAAATATGTCAATGCGCGACCCCTACGTTCGGTAAAAAAAAACAAAAAATTTTTTTTCGTAATTGTCTTGTAAAAATACGTCATATTCGCTGGTGTACGGCGCACTTTTTTTTGCATAGGAGGTGGTACGGTCTAGTGTATACGTGGCATCATGTACTTCAAGTCCATGTTCTTCGTCGGATATACATTAGATGAGTTTTTTTTTGTACTGAAATGCAAAAGTTCTTATGATCCGTGCACTAGGGGCAAAATATGAATAAGGGTTTTAAATAGATAAGAAATGTGAAATTTTAAGTTCAATATCTCTTTAACCGAGTGCGCTCAAAGCAGAAAATCATTTTGACTGCATGTTTTTATAAAATTTCTGAAATTTAATTTGTATATAAATTAAATAAATAAAACGTTTTTTTTTTAAATCAGCACTATGTGCTTCCTTTATTTTATTTGTAATCAGTTTGCTTATTTTATAAAATCAGCACTATGTGCTTTACATTGAGTTCAGTTAATGACTGGCTAACTTAAAGCTATTGTTCCTTAATATAAACCTACACTTGAGCCTGCCTATGACCAAGATAGCTTGGTCAGCAAAAAGAGGTTTGCGCGTGCAGCGCTCACTGACTCTAAGTAGAACGGATGCGCGTGTAGCGTATTGAATTTCATGAATAAACAAATGAATGTATTGCAATAATGCAATGATGCAATAAAATATTTCTTAACTCCTCCCTCCGAAATTCCGATCGTCCTCGATTGGTTCAAAAAAATGGAATGTCGTTTAAACTTTTGTGCCTGGAACATTTCTTTGTCGGCATCTGAAGGGATTCTGTATTTTGGATAATAATTTCGGTCGTTCTACGTTTCTTACATTTGAAAATTATTATTATGATTATAATCAATAACAAAAGACCAAAATGTGTGAACATGCTGGATTTTACCAACAAATTCAATGAGCTGATTTTTTGATATTTTTAATATTTAATTCTCTCATAAATTTCAAAGATAGCACTTCCTCGAACTCGGAACGAGAATTCGAATGCTGTATTAACGCAGGCAATGGTCTCAAGCTGTGGGTTTCAAAAGCTGTAAAACTTAAGTTATTAATTTTAACAGTCTCGTTAAAAAATTTTATCGAAAATGAACCGTTTAAATTTCTTGTATTATTATTAATAGTAAGATTTCCTTTAAAGTCATTTAATAATATTAATCCGTTATTCAATTCTTCAATTTTCTTAATGTGTTCGGTGTTTGTTATAATACAATTGTATGGTTTATTTTCTAATAAGTTCTTAATACAATTTTCATTTTCTAGGTTAATAATTTGATCCTGTTTGCAAATCAATTTATCGTTTATTAATTTAAAATCATTTTCTATTCCATAATATTTTTCATTACATTTCAATATTTTTTCGTACTTTATTTTAAGAATTGTGTCATTTTTACTTAAAGGTTTCGTTATAATGCAATTACAAATTTCATTCCCTGTTTTAGGTATTTTTATTACATAAATTAGAATACTTTGTTTTATAGCAATTTGTATGTTGGCAAAATTTAATGATTCTTCTAATTTCCTCTCGATCATTGGTGTTATATGAAGTGGGTCTTCCAAAAAATAAATCTACTGGTTTTTTACCCGTGACTGAATGAAAAGAATGGTTGTACTCATTGACTGACCATTCTATTAGTTCGTCAAAGTTTTTATCTGGGTCTTCCTGTTTTAAGCATCTCATAATTTCCGATAAGGTGGAATGGAACCTTTCTATTTGTCCATTCACCTCGCTTTTATAGGGTGGAGCGGTGAATATTTCAATATTGAATTCATTTTCTAACATAAATTTTATTGGATGTGAATTGAATGTTTTCTCATTGTCAAAAACTATGGTTTTCGGCACGCCAAAATAAAATATTATTTCTCTTAATGGTTTTTTTATGTTTTCTATGCTTTTCCCGTCTATTTTCTTTACTACAGCTAATTTGGAAAATTTGTCAATGGAAGTAAATACTTTATGTTTATCTGTTGAAAATATGTCTATATGGATGGTATGACCTGGGTAGTGTGACGCCTAATTTCGGATTGTTCGGATGTCCATCATACTTATTTTCCTTACAAATCTTGCATAATTTTGTAATTTTCTTAATTTTTTTTGCCATTGCAGGGAAGTAGTATTTTTCCAAAATCTGCAGTCTATTTTCTTTTTCGCTTCCATGTGCACGATTATGTTCTTCGATTATAATTCTATCTTGCTCTTCTGTATTAATAATGTCTTCTACTATTAATTGTGTAAAGCGAATCTTGTAATTAGCAAAGTGTGACGGATAAATTGACTGAATTTTTAACATTAAAGGCTCTGTTGTTTTAATGCCATTGATAACTGATGGATTCAAATATTTTTTTAGGATAGATTTTAGTGTTACTTCGGAGAATTGTTCCTCGACTATTAAATGTCTGCGATATGTAGGAAAGACTATTTGAAACTGATATGAACTATTGAAATCTTCTGAAATGAAAATTTGGTTTTTAAAAACGTTGATCGGTGTTTCAACGGAAGGTATTAAATTTTCGGAAGAGCTATCACTACTGTGAGCAGTTTCTGAATTTATATTGGATGTGGGTGGCCTGGAAAGAAAATCTGCTACTATATTTGTATTTCCTGGCTTATAAATGAGTTGGTGATTGTATTTTTCTAGTTGTGCCTTCCATCTTTTCATTTTGGCATTTGTATTTTTATTACTGAGGGCGAAAGTTAATGGTTGGTGATCAGTGTAAATATTTAGTTTTTTCGACCCGTATAGAAAACATCTAAGAGACTGTAAAGCCCAGATTATGGCTAACATCTCTTTTTCATTTACTGCAAAATTCTCTTCCGTTCTACTTAAGGTCCGAGAGAGGAAACAGATCGGTCTACCATCTTGTGACAGTACGGCTCCCAGAGCATAGTTGGAGGCGTCTGTGGTCAGCTCGAAGGTTTTTTCTAAATCAGGATAGTGAAGCATAACATCATCTGATATTAAGCAATTTTTTAATTGCTTAAATGCTTCTACTTGTTGCGCTGTAAAATTTAATTGTGTTTTCTTAGACAAGTTTAGGAATTCTTCCCATTTCTCCTCTTAATATTTCGGTGAGAGGTTTTGCGATTTGTGCGTATGCTCTTATAAATCTTCGGTAGTGTCCTGTCATTCCTAGAAATGAACGTAAGTCGTGGACTGTTTTTGGTCGTGGAAAATTTAATATAGCTTCTATTTTTTTAGGTGTAGTCCAAATACCATTTTGCCCAACTATGATACCAAGAAACTCAATTTCCTCTTTGATAAATTCACACTTATCAAATTGTACTTTAAAATGGGCTTTTTCAAGAGTGTCAAAGATAATCTTAAGATTTTCGAAATGCTCTTTTTTGCTTTTGCTAAAAATAATTATGTCATCGATGTACACGTAACATCTGACACCGATATGTTCTCTAAGCACATCGTCCAAAGTACGTTGGAATATAGCAGGAGCATTGCGTAAGCCAAATGGCAATCTCGTGAATTCGAATTTTCCATTAACAATTGAAAATGCGGTCTTTTCAATATCAGCTTCGTTGAGAGCAATTTGGTGGAAACCGCTTTTAAGATCAATTGTAGAGAAGAATTTATTTGATCCTAGATTAGCTAAAATTGTGGTAATATCCGGAATTGGGTATTTATCTGGTATGGTATCTTCGTTTAGTTTACGATAACACTGTGCGACAATTTAAGGGTCAATTGGAATAACCTCAAATATCGCAATGGTTTATAATAGTGCATGGTCTATATATTATGCCCTCATACTCAGTTTTATCGGATTAGGTCTAATAAGAGAGAAATTCAAGGTCAAATTTCACCTTTAAGTCACCAATTTTTTCTTATATCTCTTAAACTAAATTCAAATCCTGTGTAGTAACTGCATCTAAATGTTTGCAATAGATGGTTCTTTACATTTTGACACCATTTTTTGCTCAAAGAGTTACGTAAGGGGGTTAATTATTTCTTCAAAAACAGGGCTTTTTTAATAAAAAACAAAATTTTCAATTGTTCATTTACTTTGTATTTGTCTTCAAAAACAATAATATTTTGCTGAATTTTTGCACAAACCTTAAGTAAAATAAAATAACCCACCTCTGAAAAGATCACAACAATTACATGTGCGCATCCAAAGATATTCGGATTCAAAGATTACCAAAAATGGTAAATTCGTTAATGTAAGCCCTAGATTAAAATCATTTAGATGAAAATTATAGATCCAACAATTTTCTTCAAAACTGTCCTTAACATTTTTACCGAAAGAGTTACCGTTTTAAAGATATTCGCGTAAATATGTATTTACAACTTATATGAAAAATTCGAATTTGAGAAGAAATAGAAATAAAAATAATTTTTATTTTAACCGTTTAAATTTTTCATATATAATTTTCATATAATTGTAATAACATATTTACGCGCATATCTTTAAAACGGTAACTCTTTCTGTAAAAATTTAAGGACAGTTTTGAAGAAAATTGTTGGATCTATAATTTTCATCTAAATGATTTTAATCTAGGGCTTACATTAACGAAGTTACCATTTTTGGTAATCTTTGAATCCGAATATCTTTGGATGCGCACATGTAATTGTTGTGATCTTTTCAGAGGTGGGTTATTTTATTTTACTTAAGGTGTGTGCAAAAATTCAACAAAATATTATTGTTTTTGAAGACAAATACAAAGTAAATGAACTATTGAAAATTTTGTTTTTTATTAAAAAAGCCCTGTTTTCGAAGAAATAATTAACCCCCTTACGTAACTCTTTGAGCAAAAAATGGTATCAAAATGTAAAGAACAATCCATTGCAAATATTTAGATGCAGTTACTACACAGGATTTGAATTTAGTTTAAGAGTTATAAGAAAAAATTGGTGATTTAATGGTGAAATTTGACCTTGAATTTCTCTCTTATTTGACCTAATGCGATAAAACTGAGTAAGAGGGCATAATCTATAGACCATGTACTACTAGAAACCATTGAGATATTTGAAGTTATTTTTTCGTGTCGCACTGTGTAATCAATAACCATACGAAATTTTTCTACTCCTGAAGCGTCTTGTTTTTTGGGTACAATCCACACAGGTGAATTGTAAGGAGACTTTGATGGGCGAATAATGCCATCTTTTAATAATTCCTCAACTTGTTTATCTATTTCTTTTTTTAGTGGCATTGGGTATGGATAAGTTTTCGAGTATATTGGCCTGTCACTTTTTGTTCTAATCTCAGCCTTGACATTAGTAACATATGTAAGTTTTTTATCAGGATCGGAAAATAAAGTTGAACATGAGTTAAAAAGTTGTTTCAAATTTTCACTGTCTTCAGAACTAAGATGGTCTAGCCGTAGCATTGTATGCGTAATGGAGTTTATTTGTAATTGATGAATGGGGTGTCTATATTTATTGAGGATTGTGAAGTAATTTTCATTTGTGAAAATAACTGAATTTAGTGTTTTTAGTGTATCATTGCCAATTATGGCATCGAAAGTTGTTAGATTGGGTAGAATGTGAAATTTTAGTTTTCCAATCTCATTTCCAAAAATATCAATATTTGCGAAATGGGTGATTTTAACTGGACCGCCAACAGAGTTTGCAAAAAAGGGTTTAGTCGGTATAGGATTTCGGATGTATTTTTGTGTAATATAATTTTTGTTCGAGCCGGTGTCTAACAAAAATTTTAACTCATTGCCATTTTTCATTTTAAAACGAAAGTATGGTAATGAGGAAAAGTTTAGTCTAAAAAATTAATATTATCGTTACAAGAATCAGTTACTTCGGTTTCTATTTCGTATTCGGGTTGGTAAAATAGGTGTTCTGTGTCATATTGTTCGGGATATTTTTCGATGTCACTTTGGTCTTCTGGCGGATTAATTTCTATTGTTTCAGTATTGAAAACTCTCTGTATTTTGTTAGGTTGTTGCGTTACTTGAAAGTTTGGTCGCTTATTTGCTTGGCTAAAGTTGTAGTTACCTTGAGGTGATCTATTATAAGACGACTGCTGAACGTGGGGGCTAGATATTTGAGCTTGTTGAAACGGGTGTCTGTTTTGGTAGTTAACGTGTTTCGTTTGAATCGAGCGGTCAATTTCCATCGGAATCGGTGGCTTAGGTGGGAGAGGTGGTTTGAAATATGGTTGTGGTGAGATGTATGGACGATTTTGTCCAGATTGTGGGATAGAATTGGGAACAAATTGAGGGACTGACCTGGGAAATTGTCCATATGAAAGGTTAGTAAGTTCTGGATAAAAGGGTTGCTTCATTGGGTATGATCGCTGTTGTGGATGGTTGAACATTTTAGTATTTGTTTGCATTCGACCCATATTATTAGCGTGATTAGTTCTATAATTCATATTACCTAACTTAAGGCACATATGGAGAGCTTGTGGTAAGCTGGTGGGCTCTCTCACGCTTAAAAGACTTGGTAATACACCATTTAAACCTCTTACGAAGGTGTCCAGAGCTTTTTCCCTGTAGGCTGTGGTCATGGCGATCAACGCTTCTTCGCCTAGTTCGAGACAATCAATTTTATCTAAAATAAGTGAAAGGTACTGGTAGACCTGTTGGTAAAATTCTTCTACAGTACGACCGCGTTGCGCAAGAGTCGTCATTTGGAACTCGAGGGTGCTGACGTCCCTTTTGTCCGAATAATGTAACATCAAACATTTTTTTATTTTGCTCCAACTCAACGGAGTACGGTATGACTCTAGGGCCATATCTGCTTCGCTAACGATCTTATGACGAATGGTGTGCAGTATTGCAAAATATTTTGGTGTATGTTTCTTCTGTCCGTACATTAAGAGTATTCTGTCTACGGATTTCCTCCATGAACTAAACTCACCCGATTTCCCAGAAAATTCTCTTAAACCTTTGACTACATCTGGCACTCTTTCAGAAGTCTCAACATTCCTACTAAAGTCTACTATTTGCTCATCAGCTTCTTCTGATTTAGGATTTAAAATGTCTGCAACTGTTTCAGATATTAAACTTACTATTTCTCTTCTTTGGGTATTTGTGAATAATGACGATGTTGTGTTAGAAGAGGATGCGTTCATATTAAGCTTTGCTAGAGTCGCAGCTAGCTGCTCGGCTTGGTTCATTTTATTACTATTTTTTTTTTATACCTTTTAAAAAATGTATTAATATTTAACTGATAAAGGTAAATGCTTCCTTGAGAATTAAAATTTATTTAATGTTATTTTATTTAATAAATTCTCCCTAATTTTAACATCTAATTAAAACCTCTTTACATCTAATATTTAATAGTAATATTTTTTTCTGACAATCAATACAAAAATTTTTCTTTATTTAAATGCAATATAAAGTGTGGTTAATATTGTTTTTTCTAGGTATAATTATTATTATTTTTTTGTCTTACATTAAAAAAATTCCTGGTGCCTTCATGTTGTGGACTCTGTTCTGACTGTTGTAAATTTTCCTTTCTAACAGCTGCTTATTTCCAATTGACCGGCTGCTTGCTTAAAGTTGATTCCTTTACATCGCTATTGCTTTGCTGAATTTTTTCCAAATGGTTGTTTCGTTAAAGCCGTTGTATTTATTCAGTTATTACTTTGTTGATGATTTTTTTTCGAAATGGTTATTCGTTTCCTTTAGTTGCTGCTTTGTTGATTGGTTGAAATATTCAATATTGTTGAAATGTTCAATAGTGTTGAAATGTTAGCGTTTTATGTTTCAGAAAATATAGCTTGTCACTTTAATTCACTTAAAAGTTTTTGGTTTATATTTCAGTTTCAATTATGATTGCTTGTTATTTTGAAATTTAATTATTTTTATTCACTTTAAAGTTTATGGTTTATATTTTAGTTTCAATTATAGTAGTTTGTTATTTTCAAATTTAATTATTTTAATTCACTTAAAATTTCGCTTGTTGCTTTATTCACTTAAAAGTTAATAGTTTATGTTTAATGTTTAATAGTTTTATGTTAGGTTCAATTATGGTTGGCTGGACAGTACAGTCCGTCCTTTTTGTTTTGGAACTACTAAGGGACCAAATCCAAAATTTTCACAGTATTATTAATTTTTAGTCCGCGATATGTTTTATTATTTTTTAAAAATCACTCGCGGTCCCTGCTCGGGCGCCAATTAAATAAATAAAACGTTTATTTTTTTAAATCAGCACTATGTGCTTCCTTTATTTGTTTAATTAAATCAGTTTGCTTATTTTATAAAATCAGCACTATGTGCTTTACATTGAGTTCAGTTAATGGCTAGCTAACTTAAAGCTATTGTTCCTTAATATAAACCTACACTTGAGCCTGCCTATGACCAAGATAGCTTGGTCAGCAAAAAGAGGTTTGCGCGTGCAGCGCTCACTGACTCTAAGTAGAACGGATGCGCGTGTAGCGTATTGAATTTCATGAATAAACAAATGAATGTATTGCAATAATGCAATGATGCAATAAAATATTTCTTAACTTATATATTCAATTTATATAAAAACCAACAAAATATACAGATTCTAACATAAAATTAATTGCTTAATCGAGTGCCATGGTCATTATTTGCAAAACTTTAGATTAATAATCTTCTCCACTCTGTCAAAGTTAAAAATTTATTTTTTTTTTAAATTTTGATTTTAACCAATGCAATGAACTTGATAATGCTTATTAATGTGAAAATAAGTGCCATAGACTGATGCACAGTTTTATGGAGAAAGTCCGTAGTTTTTTTTTTCATCAAAACAAACGTATTTTATAAAATAACTTGCATTTTTTATAAACACAAATTAAACAACGTTCATAAAAACAAGGTTTTTAAGAGAGTTTTATTATCGAAACACACTGTTAGAAAAATTTCTTTGTGGTTGTTAAATAAGGAAACATTTTTGATGTTGTTCAGAACTTGTAAGACTTGCTATTTGATTTTTTTTCCTTATTACTAATTTTACCATTTAATCTAGACATTAAACCAATTGCTCTCTCTCATGCGTTAATTGAGACATGCGTCATTAACAAGTTGCATGTTGTAGACTACTTCTTCGGCGCGCTAATAATTCGCGTCGTGGAGCCACCGACTCGGATTGATTTTGAGAAAATCCATATGAACGGTCTCATTTTGTGTTGGTAAAAATAATGCGAGAAAAACTTATTGGTGTTTAAAGTTATAAAATTCTCAATCCGTAAATCCGCAATATCTACTTTATCCATATTAATAAAAGCTTTTTTCTCTCTTCTTTTGTCACCAATTGTGTGTAAGGCAGCATTCATTAACCGCTTGGTATGTGAGTTAATTGACCTGTCGAAGAATGCTAAGCCAACCAGCGTTTCCGACGGATACCACAGGTGACGTCCAAATACACGCAGAAGTTCATTTGCCATGATTTTATTCACGATGCGATTGTTTTCAAGATTTTCAATTAAATTGATATCGTTTTTTGGTGTAAATTAATATAAAAAATATATTATCCTCAGTTTTATGAACATATTTTTAAATTTACCAGTAAGTTCGAATTGATCCCGAAATAAATAAATTTTTAATGAGTAATTGTCTTTGCTATGAATCGCGCTCTAGAGACCACAATTGGAGCTTTAATTTGTTGTGGTTGGCCCTTGAAAATTCTTGGAGTTTCGCCGAGAAAAAGTAGCACAATTTGAGCAAGTTCCTTATAACCTGCACGGACAATTTTATGATTGACCGAAAATACAGATTTCTGTTGTTTTTTTAATAAATGAAAAAGGAAGTAAGTAGTAAAAGTAAGCAAGTAGTTAAAATGTAATTGCTCGGCGACTAGCACCAGAGGAGCTTAATTAACAATTTGAATGTCATTTAAATTGTTTTCAGTATTATTTGTTATGTAACAAACCTTTGTTATGAGGAATCTGTATTAAATTGCTAATTTTCTGACAAATATACGAATCGGTAAAGTTGATAATTTTAGTTGAATAAGAAATTTTTACATATTTTATATTTTTGCAGACTATCTCCATAAAATTTTGCATCAGTTTATGGTATTTATTTTCACATTAACAAGTGTCATCGAGCTCGTTGCATCAGTTAAAACCAAATTAAAAAAAAAAAAAAATGTTGAACTTTGAAAGAGCACAGAAGATAAAAAAACTATATTTTTGCAAATTCTGATCATGGCATTCGATTAAGCAATTAATTTTATGTTAGAATCGGTGTATATTGTTGGTTTTTACATAAATTTAATATATCTTAAAATTAAATTTCAAAAATTCTATAAAAACATACAGTAAAAATGGTTTTTTGCTTTGAGCGCACTCGGTTGAAGAGATATTGAACTCAAAATTTCACATTTCTTATCTTCTTAGTCCCTTTTTTGATATTTACCCCCTAGTGCACGAATCAGATATAAAATTGCAAAAAAACTCATCTAATATACATGTGGTTTCAGCAACCTCAGTTGCATCGTTGAGGTAAGACTCGTCATCAACATCGACTTTCATGGCAGTAATAGGCAATTCTTCTACAATTGTCGCCTCAGAATTGACAATGCTGCTATTTTCGACGCCATCGTCTTCAGAGATATTTACGACAAATGAAGAACAATTTAATTTTGGTTCTTTTTTATCGATTACCTTGTCTTCTTCAAAAAATACGACGTCGCGGCTAACAATTATTTTTTCTGTCTGAGGGTTGAACAGTCTTTCGCCTGACTAGAGTAGCCAACAAGTATGCGTTCAATCGACTTCGGTGCAAATTTCGATCGCTTTTCTTTTGGCACGTGTACCATTGCCTTACAACCAAAGATACGAATGTGTTTCAGGTTCGGTTTCTCATTCGAACAAATTTTTTGAGGGCTACGTACGTTATTTCTTGTTGGCATACGGTTTAACAAGTATGCTGCAGTCACCACAGCTTCTGCCCAAAATTTTTCACTGAGTCCCGAATCGATCATCATACATCGTACCCTATCAGCAATTGTGCGTTTCATCCGCTCTACAACACCGTTTTGTTCAGGTGTGTATGGGCACGTTTCTTGGTGTAAAATTCCATTAGTTTCGGTAAATTGTTCAAAATCTTTATTTAAATATTCAGTTTCATTATCGGAACGCAATACATTTATTTTGCGTCCACATTGATTTTCAGCAAAGTTTTTAAATTTTGAAATTCACTCAGCACTTCTGATTTTTGTTTAATGAGCACAGCAAATACTTTGCACGAGTAATCGTCAACAAATGTCAATATTTAACGCGCTTCTGAGAACGAATTAACATTAATCGGACCCATTACATCTGAGTGTATCAAGTCAAGAATGGATTCCGCACGTTTTCCAGAGTCTTTAAATGACGATCTGCTCTGTTTACCTTTAACACAAATCACGCATTGATTTTTTTGGATTCACAAAAGTCTATGTCTTCGCATGCATTTTTCACTGCACATAAATTTTCATGACATATGGCCAAGTCTACAATGCCAAAGTTCATAATCTATGGCAGACATTACATGTTCTTGGCATGAAGGCATTTCAGTTCAATTCAGGCGATACAAATCGTTTATCACACTAGCACTTGCCACTATTTGATTTTTATTTGAATATTTTATTGAGATGACTATATTGATTATTTTATTGAAAATTTTACAATGCTCCTTTTCAAAAATCACTTTATAGCCATTTTTGGTCATTCGGCGCACAGAATGGTTAGTACCATGATGCTTAGTACCAAGTTAGTACCATGAAAATATAGTTTACTACTTTTTCCAAAAATGCCTTTGTCCAAAATCCTGACTGTGCACGAATGAGTCATATATCCTTGAAAAGGTGCTTCAATTACCTGTCCAGTAGTATGCATGTTATGCCATGTTTGTATTTCGGATATTCTTTTTTTGCCATTCCAAGTTAGTACCACGAACATATATTTTAGTACTTTTTCCAAAAATTCCTTTGGCTAAAATCCGGACTGTGTACGAATGAGTCATATATCATTGGAAAGGTGCTTCAATTACCTGTCCAGTGGTATGCATATCATGCCATGTTTGCATTTCGGATATCATTTTTTTTTCCTTTCCAAGTTATTTGAATGAACCTGTCTTTTGCTACTTTTTCCAAAAATTCCTTTGGCCAAAATTTTTACTGTACACGAATGAGTTATATATCCTTGGAAAAGTGCTTCAATTATCTGTCCAGTGGTATAAATTTCATGCCATGTTTGTATTTCGGATATCCTTTTTTTGCCTTTCCAAATTAGTACCATGAACCTATCTTTTAATACTTTTCCCAAAAATTCCTTTGGCCAAAATCCTGAGTGTGTCGCATGACTTATGTATCGATGAGAATGTGATTCAACTACCTGTGTGGTTTATAACATACGAATGAAGTATTTTTTTAATTCAAAGTTAATGCATTGAACATATCCGTCCCTACCCGATATGTTTTTAAGTCAATCTAATATAGTTGGTATCTATAATATAAATATTAATTTTTTGTATATTTTCGGATGACTTTAATCCGAAGTTTGTACAGTTGAATCTTGAATTTGTTTTGTTTTAATTTATTTAAATTTTGTTTTTTATTTCATAAGTTTATATCTTTACGAATAATTAACAAATCAATGTTAAAGTGATTCCCATCAAGAAAGTTAAATTCGTGGAGATGTTTGTTATAAATCGTACTTTGCACTAAGTTAAATTCGTACTATTAAAAAAGTACGAATTTAACTCTATCCGGAAAAAAAATATGTGTTTGCGTCTTTGCTAAGATCGCGACGGATTTACGAATTCAACTTCACGCACTTTATCATGAAGTGCCCTAACAGAAAACATATGATTAAATGCATATTATTGCTTATATGCAATATAACAACACATAAGTAGTGTCCGACCGAATCCAAATTTTGGCCGAAACCGAAACCAATTTTTTTCGGCCATATTGGTGAAACCGAAATTCGGCCATTTTTGTAATATTCGGCCGAAGCCGAAACCAATTTTTTAAAAAACATTTAATTTTTTAAATTTTCTGTTAAAAGCTTACAAAAACAACAATTCAACCTGTTATAATAACGTATACTGACGATAAATATTCTTTGAATATTAAAGTTCAACTTTAAAATAATAAACAAAGAGATCATTTTGAATACCATCAGTGAACTTTTGAAATAATACTCACATTTTGGTAAATTTATACCGGATTTTGCGATATTAAATGAAAGTAAGACAATTTTTTCACTTATTAAAAAACACTTGATGGTTTTTAACTAATGTGCACACGTAATAAACAAAGTATGCAAAACTGTATAAGAAAAAAATATCTAGAGAAATAAAAACACTAAAATTTGAAATAGGAGAGTTGCTACATACACGCGAACCCAACATAGCATATATCCCATGCCATGTAATGCCATGTCTACACAGAGAGTTTAGTTTGCGTTTCGTTTGAGTTTAAATGCAGCTGTTCACACAGAGGTGCGTCGGCAGAATTGAGTTTACGGTGGATTGAAATGATCGCCAATTTTTGGAATTTCGCTCAAAACTCAGCTTTTTACGGCCCATACTGACTGACTGATGAGAAACCCTCATCTTCTAAACTTTCCCAAGTTCTTTTATTTGTTTTTTGGCTTATTTTTGTTAATAATAAAATACAAATAGAAACTTGCACATTTGAGAATCAGCTGTTTTTGGCATTTTTAATCGTTCAATAGAATCGAACACAGCTAAAATCTAACTGAAGGAATGTTTTATCAAACACTAGCATACTTTTAGGAATGTATCGAATTGAGTTTTGGTAAACGTGGAAAGCAAGTTGAGTTAAGTTGCGTTTTCTCCTGCATAATTGTACTGGAAACGCCAGCGTTTATATTGAGTTCAACGGCAAAACGCAACTTTGTACTGGAAACGCAAACTAAACTCTCTGTGTGAACATGGCATAAGATATCTCGAGTTCTACTTGATCGTTTTCGATGAATCTTGATTCATTGTGATCTCCATAGACTCTGTTAAGTGCTCTACCTATAAAAAGCCGAGAAACTTTTATATATTGTTTTTTACGGCTAAGAATTTCTGCCAAAAAGGGGGTTTTTTTGTAAATTTGTTTTTCAACGCATGCTATTTTTTTTGTTCTTTATTTGCGTAGGTAGAGTGCACTTTAATTTTTTACTTTCCGACGCCTTGAAAATGCTGAAGACGAGAAACCAACTTACAACCTTTTTTTAAACACGCCAACTTCAACGACCTCTAGAAAATATATAACAAATACAAAAACAAAAATAAAAACATTTTCTTTATAAATTCAACTTTAACTGTACATAATGTAAATAAATTTGAATTAAATAATATAAAAATACTATGTAAAAAAAAAATTAATAAAAAAGGTGTTGTTTTTAATAGCTTCACACTGTAATAGTACCTTAAAAAAAAAGTCGATTAATTGTGTTGTCGGTCTGTGGGACCAATGCGCGAGTATAAGAAGGTTAAACTATGAAATTCACTACTACTTAATATTTAAAGTATCGTCAGTACGAGTAAATTCAGGCAATCTATTATGTTATATTTTCAATTCATGTTATATGTATATAAGATCATTAATTTAATAAACATTTATATATTTTTGAGAGTTTAAGGGGTCGTGACACCTTCAAAAAAAATTTCTTTTAATGTTTTAAAATGCCTTTAAGTTGAATACAAAATAAGATATCATTTTAAAAAATTAAATATATATTTTTTAGTAAAAAAATTACACAAAACAGATGTCTTTTGATTTTTTTATTTACATATATGGCTACTGAAATTCTTTTAAAAAAACATGGCGGGCGTGATTACAACTCACTGGGACATCGGAAAAAAAAACGTGGTTTTTATCAGCATCAAAAGCGCCATAGAATGAACTAGAAGAAACAATTTGAAAAATAACAAAATGGCGGCATTTTTTCGAAAGTTGTCAAGTTTTTTTGGACAAAATCGGTCAAAAACTCAAAAATTATAAAACCGATTTTTCTGTCCGTAGTTCATTCCATGCATCGACTAGTGCAAAACAACATATTCAAATTTCAGTACGACCGGTCGAGTAGTTTTTGTTTTATCACGCCCGCCAATATTTTTTTAATGATTTTTTTAAAAAAATTAAAAAATTTTTTAACAAAATTCTAACTAAATATCTTCTTAATTGTATTATTTTTAATCACTTTTGTTAAGTACCTTCTCATTTTAATGTTATGAGTTGATTTTATATTCCTATTTGTTGTGCTAATTAAAAATCTTTTTGTATCTTACTGAACTAATTTTTCAATAAATACAAGTACAAATACAAACTACTGTCAAGATATCCGCATAATATTTAGTTTATTAAACAAAAGTTAATTCATTGTTAAAGCAATAAAAAATAGAATATATTGTTGAAGATATAAACGTTTGTCAAATATATTGAAGTTCGATTTTAAAGACAGATGTTGTCTGCTCTACGGTTTCGCGTCGACTGACTTTTGATCGTAAGGTTAGAGTCGGTGACAGCTCGGCCTTTGCTGATCATCGTCGACTCCTGGCGAATCCGGATTTTCTTGGTCGTCGTAGTGTATATTTGGGTCGAAAGTGCACCATAGATTTAAATGATCACTTGAAAGTAGATACGTTGCTGAAGCGTCGCTGTGTGCGTTGTTTGCCCGGCAGGTCCTCGACTATATAGCGGTCGAAGTTCAGAACCTTTGTCACCACATATGGTCCTTTGTACTCTAGATCCAGTTTATGGGATTCTCCAGTTGCTTGTGGAACTTGGCCAATTACCACCAGATCACCTTCAGTATATTGACGTGGTTCGTGGTGTTGATTACCGTCTATCATTTCATCGTGGAGAGCTTGAATAATTCGATTTTGGCTGACGTCTCGTTGATTTAAATTAAGGACGAGGTCGTTTGGCGAAAACTTCGTCGTTCCATTACGCTGTGTGTTGATATTCCACTGGATCAACGGCAACGTAGTATCCCATTCGTTATTTTGTGGTTCAGAGCATTTAAGTGCACTTAAAACGGTTTTATTCACCCGCTCGGCTTGGCCATTTGCCCTAGGGGTTCGAACGGCAGCCGCAATGTGGTGAACACCATGCTTGTTCATAAACGTTTCGAATTCTTTCGAGGTGAACGCCGTTCCTCTATCGGACGTAAGTTTTAACGGTTGTCCAAAAAGTGACATGACATCTTGCAGCATTGTTATCACTGGCGTTGTTTTTGTATTTCGCACGGCTTTCAGTATGGTGAACTTACTGAAAGAACAAACTAAAACTATTAAATATGAATTACCCTTCTTACTCTTCATAAATGGTCCAAGGTGGTCAATGTTAACAGCTCGAAACGGGATCGGTAGCACATCCATTATGTGCATCTGGCCATCAGGTTTCCCACCTTTTACTTTGTTAAAGCAGCATTCTGGACAGGCTTCTACATATGACTTAACGTATCGTCAAATCCTCGGGAACCAGAATGATTTTTGAACGCGATCAATGGTCTTCTCTACGCTGAGGTGTCCAGCATCGTAATGATACGATTGAAAAATTCGCCACCTTATGTTCCGTGGTACTACTAGTTTGGATTGACCATTCACGGTTGGTGTGTGTAGTCGGTTTTAATCTGCTTTGTGGTCCCTTGGTCTTCAGAAGCATCTCTTTTTTAGACGTCAACAATACTTCGTAGTTTGCTATCTTGGATTTGCATCGTATAAATCCAATCGTCATCGTTATTAAATATTTTTAAAACTTTATCAGCCACATTCACTATTCCTTGTGGTGCCAACACTGGCACTCGACTTAGGCCGTCGACGTGCTGCATTTTAGCTCCGGCTCGGTGTACGCTCTTAAAATCAAATTCCTGAAGCTTTAGCCACCATCGAGATATTCGGGGTGGCAGAGGCGTAGTAACTTTTGTTGTTGCAATGGCGTTGCAGTCGGTAACTGCTGTGAATGACGTTCCCCATAGATAAACTCGAAATTTGTCCAACGTTTCAGTGTGCACTTCATGTGGTTTTCTTATTTCCAAGCATAACGTTATGCTCAAACAGTCCGTCTGGCGTCAGAAACGCAATATACTTCTTAATGTTTCTTGTTGACCGATGGGTACCTGATACCTTTTTCCGACGATGGGCTTGTCGTTCGTGAGCTCTATTTCCATTTGCGTGGTACCACAACAATCTAGTCGCTCGAAATTTTCTGAAAAACAGTCAAAATAAGTACTGTTAAACTTAGGCGATACTATCCGTCACTTGTGCTACTGTAGTCTTTTTCGTTGACCTGCAGTCCTTTCCTTCGTGTCCCGTTTTTGAACAAACAGAGCATCGCACTTTACGCTACGGATGCGGACATTTAACTGCAATGTGTCCCAGCTCATTACAATTAAAACATTTAGGACCACGCCTTTCATTTTCCGTTGATTGATTTTCTACCTTGCGTTCAGGCAGTTCGTTAGGCGATGAGCTTACAAATCGTGAATTTGAAAAAGCAGGTGGCAAATTCTCTATTGACCTCAGCAAATCGTTGCATGTTTGCAAGTGCATTGTGAGTAGAGTGCGTGTAGGATACGAATTAATTGAAATTTCAAATTTCGACGGCCAATAGTTAGCATTGCGTAATAGTATTCGATGAATGTTTCGCTCACCTTTCTTTTCCGCTGCATGAGTTCGCGATGGATATCTGCTGTATTTGTCGAGCTTGGGAAGGCCCTTTTTAATTTGGTCACAAATTCTGACCATGTCTGGAAAACTGACTGCGCATCTAACCACTCCTTCGCGACACCTCTTAGCTTGTGCTGCGCTCCACGCATAAGCTGTTGAAGCTGTTGAATTTTACTCAAAAACTGCACTGACGTTGGTACCCTTTTCAACGTATCAAAATCCAGAAGAATGCCAATTATATTGTGAACATTGTTAAGAGAACGCAACTGTACGAAGTCTGGTGTTGAACGCATCGTTGGAAGACTCAGTGGAACGTGCTGCGGCGTACTGAAACCTTGAAAACCTGCCTCGTCATGATTTGTTGATGCTGGCGCTTGTTGGCTCGCTGCCATTTGTACTACCTGATCTGCTAACCCTGAGACTACAATTTTCAGCTCTTGCATCTGTTGCTGCCACGGTTCCGTTACCTCTATATGTTCTGCGTCAATTTCGTCGGTGCCCACCGTTTCAATTAATTTGACAATTTTCGTAGCTTTCTTGCCTGTCACGAGCATAACATGCTCCCTTAACAAGCAATTAATTTGTTCCAGACGGAGTGCGATCAGCTTCACCGTTTTCGTCATATTTATCCGTTTTGTTCCTTTTTGTTTTTATATAAAAAAAATATGTGTGTGGCCGCCACGCACGGTATTAGTGAAACTTTAACCCAAAAAAGTAGAGGTTTTAATTTAGTCTTACTAAAAAAGTCTCATTTCATATAAAGCCATTAGAAGATTAAGTTTATTTTAAAAGCGCGAAAGTGCTGATCCTCAATTTCATGCGTCATCAAAGAAAGCAAATAGTAGGAGTAAGACTTCCCATTTCATCGTTTCAAGGTATGTTTTGACCGGCTGTGTAACATGTGGCCGAGTGTTGTCATGTTGCAAAATTACCTTGTTGAGGCTTTGATCGCACTGTGGGCGTTTTTGCTTCTATGCTCTGTTCAAACGTATCAACTGACCTAGTTGTAGCAGCCTATAGTACACCACGGCCCCACCAAATACAGAGATCAAACACAGAGAAGGAACTTGTCACTGTGAATTGGCTTCGGCATCGATTTTTGTGTATGGCCGGGCGCCCCAGCCCGTATGGTTTTAAGTGCTAAGGGTTATCGTAATGAACCCATTTCTCATCATCATCAATATCAATTGAGTTCGTCTTGTAAAAAAATGTGCTTAAAAATGGAATCCATTAAAGTTTCAATAACCACCTGCGGACGACGACCCGCCTGTGATCTCAGATAATCCCATTGCATCCGATCGGCCATAGAATTATCTATATTTGTCCAAATGCTCCTTGAAAACCATAAAAGTACAAATGACCCGCCTTTGACCTCTGACAATCTCATTGCATCCGATTGGCCATAGATTCATCCATTTTTGTCCAAATGATTCATGGAATCCATGACATTGCCAATGACCCGTCTGTGACCTTCCAAAAGTACGGTCTAAAACTTTGTGGATTAATTCGTCTGTTAGTTTGGACTCAAACCATTGTTTGATAATTTTTTCCTTCAAATTTATAGGGTGTTTCGAACACTTTATTTCAATTAAATCCACCTAACTTGACCTAAATTCACCTTAATTCGACGCCGTTTCATTCGTTGCATCGGTTATACTACCCGTTTCGTTCGTCGTATGTTCTATACGCGGCTAAAGAAGTTTCACTTCAAAAATTATTTTAATTTTGCTAACTTTAAACTAAAGAAGATGTTCCTCCCGACTGTACACCTGCACGTCTTCTCGCCTTCAATGTTTCGTCTTTTTTTTCAAACCGTTTTTTCTTTATTTCCAGTCCTTTAAGTTTTCTCCTTTTTTTAATCGTTTCGTTATTAGCTTTTTATTTTGTTGCGACCATCGTTGTTTTTGTACGTCTTTTAATTTAAATTCAGTAAACGTTGTTGTAACTGTTTCGCTGTTGTTTGCTCGTAGTTTTTTTTCTCTGTATTCTGTGTTTTGTTCTTTCGTTGCGATCCGTCAATGTTCATACACAATGTACCATAAACAAAGGTTTCGTTGCATGCTTATTTATGGTACGTTTATGAATTCGTTGCTGCGTGCACCTTAACGTTGCTGCCGGCGTAAGCATCGTTGTTTTTCGTTGGAATGCGTCTTATCCCACTTCTGATTTGTCAAGATATCCGAATGAGAATTAAAAAACAGATTTAAAACGGAATATTATCCGCATAATATTTAGTTTATTAAATAAAAGTTAACTAATTGTTAAAGCAATAAAAAAACAAGTAAAGAAAGTCTAAAGTCGGTCTAGGCCGATGAAATACCTTAAACCCACTTTTCAAAAAAAAAATTTTATTGTAAATGGGCGTGTCCGTGGGCGGATGAAGCCTATATTTTATATGCATTTAAATGTTGATGAAAAATTTACACATGCCAAGTTTTATTCCTGTAGCTCACAGTTAATGCCTTTATTGTGCTTTCGCTATGGGAGGTGGGCGTGTTCATGGACGGATTACTTCCAATTTTTGAACACACCTTAGTTTTGGTATAAAATACATGCATACCAAATTTAATTTCTCTATGACAAACATAACCTTATTTGTTGAGTTCTAAGCTTTTTGGGTTGTATGGGAGGTGGGCGTGTCCGTAGGCGGATGACGTCCATTTTTCAAAACCATCTTTGTCTTGTCATAAAAAACATACGTGCCAAATTTTAGCTCTGTAGGTTAAACAGAGGCTTATTTATTGCGTTTTCAATTTTTGGGTTGTATGGGAGGTGGGCGTGCCCATGAGCGGATGACGTCCATTTTTCGAAAAAAATCTTTGTGTTTGTATAAAACACATACATATCAAATTTTATTGTTGTAGGCTAATTATGAGCTGAGTTATGCAGTTTCAATTTTCGCGTTGTATGGGAGGTAGGCGTGTCCGTGGGTGGATGATGTCCACTTTTCAAAAAGATCTTTGTTTTGTTACAAAAAACATATGTGCCAAATTTTAGCTCTGTAGGTTAAACAGAGGCTTATTTATTGCGTTTTCAATTTTTGGGTTGTATGGGAGGTGGGCGTGTCCGTAAGCGGATGACGTCCATATTTCAAAAACATCTTTGTGTTGATATAAAACACATACATACCAAATTTTATTGTTATAGGCTAATTATGAGCTGAGTTATGCAGTTTTCAATTTTTGCGTTGTATTGGAGGTAGGCGTGTCCGTGGGCGGATTCCAAAAATATTCAATAGTGCAGATCCTTGGGTCCATGTGACTATGTGTACCAAGTTTCATTCAATTATCTCAACTCCTTCTTCTTATCCTGTGTATACGGACAACACACAGACGGACGGACATGGATAGCTCGACTAAACGTTTGTCAAATATATTAAAGTTCGATTTTAAAGACAGATGCTATCTGCTCTACGATTTCGCGTCGACTGACTTTTGATCGTCGGGTTAGAGTCGGTGACCCTACAAAAATATATTTCGTAAAAAGTATTGGACACAAAAAAATTTTATTTTGGGTATCACTTTTGACTGTCAATCAGGCACAGTTGCCACCTTTATAGAAAATTTACACAATTATTGAAATTTAACTTGTAAAATGACCAACAGTTTCTTGTGTTATTTAAGCGTGTATAAATTTGATAAGCAGTCGTTTTCCTAAAATTCGCTTTGTAAGAAACACAGCTATTATCAAATAATTAAGTAATGTTAAATTACCTGCCAGTGTTGCCGTATGTCTAAATGCTCGAACTTGCGAATCAGACAATCCAGTTAATAGAGAGATAACGTTATCCATAAGGAACTGATCATAAATTATTGAATATTGACACTGCTTTACCAATGTTTGGACAAAGTCACAAAAATTCATTTTAAACTTTTTCCATTGCAATCCTGTCATTATTAATGGATATTCGCCGCTTTCCTGCAATTTAGATAAAAATTTTATTTTGAGTACAAAATATATTTATTCCAATCATTGAGTCTATGTAAAATATAACTTAAGATAAGTTAAGATGTACTTAATAATGTCTACAGTCGGTCCAGCCCGACTATGGAATACCCTTAAACTTCTATAATATTTAAAACTAAAGTGTGGTTAAATTTTAAGGGCCGATGTTGATTTTGAATAAAACACAAATTATTTAGGAAATTATTGTCATTTCTTTTTATAATGATAATATTGGTATGGTTTAATTGAACAAAATATCAGCCAAATGGCCGCCGCGACCTCGGCGGCACACCTCCATCCGATGGTCCAAATTTTCGATGACGCTGAGGCATAATTGAGGGTTTATGCCGTTAATGTGCCGAATTATCTCGTCCTTTAGCTCTTGAATTGTTGCTGGCTTATCGACGTACACCTTTTATTCAAATAACCCCAAAGAAAGAAGTTCAACGGTGTCAAATCATATGATCTTGGCGGCCAATTGACATCGCCACCACGTGAGATAACACGGCCATTGAATTTGTCGCGAAAAAGAGCCATTGTTTCGTTATCATTTTGATTTGAACGATATGCATTTTGATTTGACACCCATTTTTATAATAAGCCAGATTAACTTTATCGCGTTGTTCGATTGTGTATCCTTCCATAGTTCAAATTGAGTTAGTCTATAAAAACTTCAAAAAAAAACAACCTACTTCAAAATCACTACAAAGTAAAAAATAATTTTAAATTACTTTTCCTATTTATTTCGTGGTCAAATTTGATAGTTTATTGATATACATTATTATAGTCGAAATCTAATTGCATTAATTATTCTTAATTTATTTTATTTTTATCATAAATATATTAATTTTTTTATGATAATAAAAGCTTTGTAGTCGGCGCTAATCATTGACATAAAATCATGATATTTTACCATCCCTACTCTATTTGAAACTTTTTTATTTGTGAATATCTTGCTTTGCTGTATTAATTTATAATCTTAATTTGAACGTAATTTTTAAAGCTTTGCACACATAAACATTCTCAATCTACTTGTTTGGGTGAGCTTGCAAAACTGATATTGAATATGCTATTGTGTGGCAGCTGCACAAAAAATCTGATTATATTAGCGCCGACTTCGAAGCTTTTATTATCATAAAAAAAATTAATATATTTATGATAAAAATAAAATAAATTAAGAATAATAAATATAAGATTTCGACTATAATAATGCCAATGTCGCTTTAATCAAATCAAGCGTTTCCAAACCATGGTTTGGATGAGCTTGTAAAACTGATATATAATATGGGCATTTCCACAGAATGGTCTACCGGGACCGAAAAAAAAATGTTAAATAAACAAATAATTTTTTTGTTATTATTTGAAAAAATGCTTGAATTTTTAGATTTTACTGCATTTAAAACTTATTTTAGCTGCTTTTAAGGGCTTTTTCTGTTTAGTATTTTTCGTTTATTTATTAATGGTATGTCTTCACTCTTATAAAATCCATCTATCAACTAAAAATAAACAATAAAAAATAAAAAGATACCAAACAAAGCTCGATTAACGGTCATTTTTTTTATATTACTTTAATTACTATTCGAATGTCGTGTTCTTGTCCCTAAATCATCATTTGTTATCAGAACTTCATGGTCGTTATAAGCAAGGTCTGAAAATTGTAACTTAAATCAAAATTGAACAGGTAAAAATCATACTAAACATTTAATATTGATTATCAAAGTGTGTCGCGTTCGCGATCATGCGCCGTTTTTTAAATATACTTTGTATGGGAAGTATGGAAAGGTTTCATTCGATTTTGATGAATTTTTAACAGTCTTAATACTTCAAATTAAAGCTCATGGGATAATTATTAAGTCATAGGATTGATTTTTTAGTAGATTTTTAAGAAATTTTCCATTTTGAGAACGTCAACATGATCTTTATTTTTACGATATAAGCTTGAATATCCAATTTCATTACAATAACTTAATAATAACGGCTGTAATCATGTCAACAAAGAGGGGGGCATACAAAAACAGGGACGACATGGTTGAATCGACTTAGATGGTGATACTGCAGGATAATATATACCTTTTTCTAGGTCTGTCACGCCTCCTAATGGGCGTAAAAAGGTCGTCATAAAGTAAATAACAACATAAGTAGTATGGGTGGGGTTACAATAATATCATAATTTTTCTCACTAGCCTCATATGTTTTTTTGTTTTTATTAATATTACTAATATAAAACTCACAAATAATATATACCATGTTTTTGGTAGGTATTGCAATATTAAGCTGAAATTGCTTTAACTAATTCTTTTTCCAAACGTGATGGAAAAATATGTCGCGTGCTAGATGTCACGTTCGCGATCAGGCTTAAGCTCAATAAAAAAAGATTAATGGGAATTTGTCAAAATGGCAACTATTTTTTTAAAGCTACATTAATCTTTTTTAATTTGCAATTCACCGCTTCAAAATATTATGTTGCGTTTCGCAGATATCTGCATTTTTCTAGATGCAGTCGAAAACGAGTTCGTATTATCTTTGCAGGAATACCAAATTCAGACATGATGGAGTAGAGGTGACTCCTTATTGGACTGTTGAAGGCGGCTTTGAAATCGACAAAGAGATGGTGTGTGTCGATTTGTTTTTCGAGGGTCTTTTCCAAGATTTGTCGGAGCGTGAAGATCTGGTCGATGGTGGACTTTCCAGGTCTGAAACCACACTGATAAGGTCCAATCAGTTGGTTAACGATGGCTTCAGTCTTTCACACAATACGCTCGACAGGACCTTCTATGCGATATTAAGAAGGCTAATCCCACGGTAGTTGGCGCAAATGGTGGGATCGCCTTTCTTGTGGATTGGGCAGAGCACACTGAGGTTCCAATTATCTGGAATGCATTCTTCCGACCATATTCTGCATAGAAGTATGTGAATGCATTTAAACAGAGCTTCGCTACCGGTCTTAAACAGCTCAGCCGTAGGCCATCGGCTCCTGCGGCTTTGTTGTTTTTAAGCCGAGCTATAGCCAGCTATAGCTGTTAAGACCTCGTTATAGTCGGGCAGCGGAACTTCAACGCTGTCATCCATAATTGGGGTTACCGGGATATCATCTCCACTGGCGGAATTGTTGTCAGCGTCGCCATTTAGAAGACTAGAGAAGTGTTCCCTCCATAACATCAGTGTACTCTGGATATCTGTCACTAGATTCCCATTCTCATCCTTGCTCTTCCTGCAGGAAGAGGCTCCGGTCTTAAAACCATCAGCCAGGCGTCTTATTTTTTCGAAAAATTTTCGAGTCTTATTCCTGTCGCCATGCATCTCAATTTTCTCGCACTCACACATTTTCGCCTCTCGTTTTTTTTCGCCTGAAAATGCGTCTCTCTTCCCTCCTCTTCTCTCGGTATCGCTCCACAACAGCACGCGTTACTACCGACTGCAGGGTGGCTTTGTAGGCGGCTTCCTTCTCTGCAGTGGCGTCGCGACACTCCTGGTCGTGCACTGGTTTCGGCGAGGGCGGTGGTAGCCTATCACCTCTTCGGCAGCCGTACGCATAGAATGGGATATGTGCGTCCACTGTCCGCATATATCGTCGATCGGAGGAGTGCTTTCTTGAAGCAGGAGTGAGAGTCAAGTAGCGAAGGCTTCAGCCGTCCGTTTTAATTGCAGCTTATCGACGTCTAGCTTTCTTTGTGTAGGATTGCGAGCATTCTTAGCTGCGCACAGACGCGTGCGGATCTTGGCTGCGACAAGATAATGATCCGAGTCTATGTTAGCACCACGGATCATGCGTATGTCTAGTACACTGGAAGAGTGCTTTCCGTCAATCAAAACGTGATCAATTTGGTTGCATGTTTTTTGATCAGGGGACAGCCAAGTGGCCTTATGAATATTGAGATGCTTGAATCTAGTGCTACTAACGACCATGTTTCGTGCTGCGGCGAAGTCAATCAACCTCATTCCGTTATCGGATGTGTTGTCGTGGAGGCTGAACTTTCCGACTGTAGGACCAAATATGTTTTCTTTACCCACCTTGGCGTTGAAGTCACCAAGCACGATTTTTATGTCATGACGGGGGCAGCGCTCGTATGCGTCTTCAAGGCGCTCGTAAAAACTTTCTTTGGTCTCGTCATCTTTTTCTTCTGTCGGAGCGTGCGCACATATTAGGCTTATGTTAAAAAATTTTGCCTTGAAGCGGATTATGGCAAGTCGTTCGTTCACAGGAGTGAATCGCAGGACATGATGCCGTATTCTCTTGCCAACTACAAATCCGCATCCAAACTCGTGCTTATCCGCATGGCCGCTGTAGTAGATATCACAGGATGCTTGCCGTAAGCAACCCTGTCCCTTCCATCGCATTTCTTGGATTGCAGTGATATCAGAATTATATCTTTCTAAGATATCAATCAGTTGGATAGAGGCGCCATCCCAATTTAGGGTTCGGACATTCCAGGTGCATATCCGTAAATCATTATCAGTTTTTCGTTTGCGGTAGTCGTCATCAGATTTGGGGATCATTCTTTTATTCATTCTTAAACTTTTCATTGAAATATTTTTATTACATGGTGGGCTTCAAACCCAACGCACAACCTTTGCTTGATGGCCAAAGGAAGCCCGCCGCTCAGATTCGCCGCCAAAGTATATCGGTATGATAGTTTTTTGACGTTTCCAGGAGACACCACGCGGAGGTTTGAGTCGACTTGAGACGATTTCGACATGGATAATGCTGGCCTCGCCAAGTTGAGGCAGTCAGACACGTTGCCATGTGAAGATCGCCCCCTTATCTCCCAAACAGTCCCAGCGTCTTGGAAACCACGTCACTGTTGACAACACCTCCTTTGAGATAGTGAAGGACTTTGTTTACCTGGGATCCAGCATTAACACCTCTAACGATATCAGTATTGAGATTAAACGAAGGATAACTCTTGCCAACCTTTGGGCTCAGTAGGCAATTGAGAAGCAGAGCTCTCTCTCGACGAACAAAACTGACGCTCGATAAGTCAATAATCATGCCCGTCCTACTATACGCATCACAAACCTGGACGTTGAGCAGCTCTGATGAAAGGGCTTTGGGAGCGTTCGAGAGAAAAATTCCTTCGCAAGATCTATGCTCCAATCTGCGTCAATGGCGAGTACCGATGGAACGGAACCACGATGGAACCACGAGCTGTATGAGCTATATGCCGACATCAATATAGTCAAGCGTATTAAAATAGAGCGGCTTCGCTGGCTAGGTCATGTCGAGAGAATGAACGACGAAGCTCCAGCGAAAAAGATATTGGATTCGGTACCCAGCGGTGGCCAACGCAGACGAAGAAGACCGCATCTCCGTTGGAAAGACCAGGCGTTGGATAACCTGACAACGCTTGGAGTTTCCAACTGGCGCCAGCAAGCGCACGACAAAAGAGGCTGGCACAAATTCTTAGACCAGGCCAAAACCGACCAACGGTTGTAAGCGCCATCTAAGTAAGTAAGTAAAATCTAGAGAACCTTACTTTTTTTCTAAATATAGCGCTAATAAAATGCTATCGAAAACTTGAAAAAAAATAAAATTTGTTTTGAGTTTTCTTTATCCTTTTGCTCCTCAAAGGCGTACGAATGTCGCGTTCGCCATGATGGAAATGGCCATATGATATTGTGTGTTGCAGCTGCACAAAAAATCTGATTATATAAGCGCCTACTTCGAAGCTCTTATTATCATAAAAAAATTAATATATTTTTAATAAAAATAAAACAAATTAAGAATAATTAATATAATAAGATTTCGACTATAATAATGTATATTAATAAACTATCAAATTTGACCACGAAATAAATAGGAAAAGTAATTTAAAATTATTTTTTACTTTGTAGTGATTTTGAATAGAAGTAGGTTGTTTTTTTTTTTTTTGTTAAAGTTTTTATTTCTTCCTTTTTTAGAAAAAGTATATAAATTAATTAAACACAATTATTTATGCGCATAATTAAGAAAATGCTTTTTGTCCTTTCTTATTCTGTACTCTTTTGGATTTTTTTAATATATTTGCAGGAATTCATTTTATGTTAAATTATTCTTCAAATACGAAACTTTTTTTTACTTTTAGTTTTATTAATTTCTGGTTTGTTGGTTGTTTTCAATTTTATACGCCCTTTTTCGGATGTACCAAAATTCCAAATTCGGATGTACCAAATTTCAGTTCCCTAGTAACAGTATGAACCGATATACAAAGTTTCTTTAACATTTTGAATCCTAGTGATTTCGCAGTGAAAGCACACATTTAATAATTTTGCTCTATATTTCTAGTGGTTGCATAAAAAATTTAAGCGTTTCACCTCCGGGAAGAAAGGGTTAAAGTACCACAATCTATTTATAATCAGTCCCACTTTTTTAATGATTACCACCTACCAACCCCATAGGTTGGTATACCCTCTTACCAAATATTAGTACTCTAGTTTCCATGTTAACTGAGATGCAGTGTTTTTCTAATAGTGACACGCCTCTTTGTTGAATCTAGCCTTCTTTCTTGATCGTATTTTGTTATAATTCTACCTACTCTTGTATCGTTTTTAGAACTCCAGTGCCAATTTGGTTGTTTGACACTACTAATAGTACTATCACTATCAATTTCGCCCACTTTGTCATAGTGTTTTCAGTAATTCTACCCATTCTTAGAAAGAATTTTATCAGCCTTGTGTCAATATTATACTGTTTTTTTCAAACAGTGCCACACCCCTTAGTCGAATAACGCCCAATTCCTCGGTAGTAATTTGTAATAATTGTGCCTATCTCTATTCTTCATTTCAGTACCCTAATGTCAATAGTATTCGATATAGTGTTTTCTAATATTACCACACCCCTTTGTCGAATGACTCCCACTTTATTAACAGTAATTTCTAATAACTGTGCCTACCTCTGTACTAAATATCAGTACTCTAGTCTCAACATTATTCGAGACACAGAGTTTTTCTAATATTGCTACTCCTCTTTGTCGAAAAACGCCCACTTAATTGACCGAAATTTTTATAATTGTGCCTACCTTTGCATATTGCTGTAAATGTCAGTACCCTGGTGTCAATATTTACTGAGATACAGTGATTTTCTTACAGTGATACGCCCCTTTATCTAATACTGCCCAGTATATCAAGTATTCAAGATACAGTGCTTTTTTTTATTGACACACCCCTTTGTCAAATAACGCCCATTTTTTGACAAAAATTTGTAATAATTGTGTCCACCGCTGTAATAAATTTATGTACCGTAGTGTCAATATTATTCGAGGCACAGTAATTGTCTTATATTGCCACACCCCTTTGAATAGCGCCCACATTCGTGGTTTTAATTTTTAACAATTGTGCCAACCTCTGTACTAAATTTCCGTACTCAAGTGTCAATTTTATTCGAGAAACAGAGTTTTTCCAATATTGCAACATCCTTTTTTCGAATAACGCCCACTTAAGAGATCGTAGTTTTTAATATTTGTGCCTGCCCTTGTAATGTTACTGTGAATTTTATTACACTAGTCTCAATATTTACTGAGATACAGAGTTTTTCGTATAGAGACACGCCCCTTTGTCGAATACCGCCCACTTTTATAGACGGCACCTCCGCGTTTATGGTCTCTTTATTTTGACAAAAAAATTACGGCAAACGGGCAAGTACTTTTAGTGTAATCGATGTACATACATTATCAAAAAAAAAAAAAAAAAAAAAAAAAACGGAAACCAACCAACGTGAGAACCTCCTCCATTTTGAAGCCGGTTAAAAATTGAGAAAGTCAAATGAAATGCAGAAAAAAACTTGAGGTTTAGGTGTGGTTCACATTCAACATCGGCCCTTAAAATTTAACCACCTTTTATATTAAAATACTAGAAATATCTTCTTATTTTTGTCCTTTATAGGCTGGAATATCAAAAATTATCCCTGCTACTGAACACCTAAAACACATAACTGTAAATAAGAAAATTAAGTAAAAACATAAGTGTTTGAGTGTTGTTTAAAAGTTTATTCTTTTAATGGTTCACTGTGACTCACTGAACTTTAAACAAAAGAAAAAAAGAAAATTAATTTATATTAATTTTAATAAATGAAGAAAAAAAATTAATTTAGATTCGCAAAAGCAGAGAACGTATGCATTTTACAATAAAAAGCAAAAATTAATAATTATCTTTTGACTTTTACAGCAAAACGGTCAGATTAGAGCGGGGATTGACATTCGGTGAGCACCAATCTCAAAACCCTGGAATTAAGGGTTCCCCGTTTCAATTAGCCTTTATCATATCCTTGATATGTCTTACCAAATGACATCATATTTTATGATATAGTTTCCAGAAAGTACCAACGCAGAGGTTGAAGGCGACTCGCCTGCCTGCTTGAGTGACGGAGAGCCGTCAAAATTTACCCTTAAAATAAAATTTAATAAAATTTTGCTAGTTTTAGGGCCAAATTGTTCACCTCTGGATATCTCTGGCTATCCAGTCGTTAACTAATCCAAGCCGTTAACTTTAACCAGCGGTTAAATAGCCTGGATAAAATTTCGTATTGTTCGGTTTGTTATTCTTTGGACAGCATTTTAACCGGTCTAGATATTTTAACGGCTGGTTTGTTTTTTCTCCAGTGTATTTCCAGCCAATTGTCAAATGACAAAATTTATCGAGCTTTGACATTAATCTCAATTTGGTTAAAATTTTTATAAAATAAAAAAAAATTGCTTTAGAAAAAAATAGCAACGAACTGCAAACAGAATAACATGAAAAAATCAAAGTTACTGTTGCAAAGGTTCATATTAAAAAACAAAAGTGCATGACTGGAGCAAGACTCCTATGTAACTATGATCCCAAGAACGTCGTAGAAGATATTCACTTTCAAAGTTCACCAAAACCATCTTATCGCCAATACCTCCGCTCGTCTTTGTCAGACAAAAAATATCCTCGGAACAAAATTGAAGATTAAATAATTAAATTTAAGATAAAAAAACCCTCAACAGTTTTGACGTAAAGCACACAGTTTTCACTCTATTATACTATAAATTTCTGAACAGCGCAAGGAGAAATTGCATGCTATGTATGAACTTTTTTTTTTTTTTAGCTTTGAACCAAGGATTTCAGGTGTCAAACCTATTCAGTCAAGTCTGCCTTGGTTCGGAAATGGGGAAATAGATAATTAGGAGAGAAACGGAAATCAAGAGAAACAAGTGTAGAATGTTAAAGTGTGGTGGAGTGCTATATCAACATTCGAATTTGAATCTGAGGCAAGTGTTATGCCTTTACCTCAGTCCATCCGAGTTATCAAGCAATCTCATTTCACAAACATCTCTACCACCAACTACAACTTCCAAAGTCGTATATATTGATGAAGTTTTAATTTCAGTTGATTAGAAATGAGGAAAGAATTAAAGAAAGGTAAAAGCGTAGGACCATGGCTAGACCGGGATTCGAACCCAGAACCTCTGGGTTGGTAGTAAAGCACGCTAATCACTCGACTACAGAGGCCCCAAAAAAATCGGGACCTAATTTAACCGATTTCAGACTTAAAAAAAAAACACCCTGACAATGAAATGCATATACCCTCGGGCAAATTTTTTAGACGCACTGAAAAAGGTGAAGTGCTTATTCAGCTCAAGCGGTCCACAACCCAGTCGACTCAGAAGCTAAAAGAAGAGTTCGACATGGTATTTAATGGCCAAGCCGAGACGAGAGCCCTTACAGAGGAGATGCAGGTCGAAATTAAAGACCTCGACGAAGTGACAACATCGGACGATGAGCGAAACGCCGTGCAGAAGTATCTGGGTGAGCCTATGGTGGTGAGCGTGAAGTCACTTCGTAAAGCCTATGCTGGGACACAAACGGTGGTTGTAAGCCTACCTCTGACACAGGCAAGAAAGATGACCGAAACTGGCAAACTTAAAGTTGGCTGGGTCATATGTAGGGTTCGAGAAAAATGTTGACTGTGGTCATAGCGCAAAAAGCTGCAACAACACTGACCGAAGTAAGTGCTGCATGAAGTGCGGTAAAGAGGGCCACAAGGCGAAAGAGTGTAGTGCGGAGGCAAGCTGCTTTTTATGCTTGGCCAAGAAAAGCACAGACACAAACCACCGTGCCGGAAGCTGGAGATGTCCATCCTTCAAAAAAGCTACGAAGCTTAAGCAAAGATGAGATTCATGCAGCTTAACCTAAAAAACTGCCGGGTAGCGCAAGACCTATTAGCGCAAACGGTCAGAGAACAGAGCACCAGTCTTGCAATTCTAAGCAAACCGTATGCCTGCAAAAACCCAGGAGTTTGGGCCTCAGACAACACTGGCAAAGCTGCTATATGGTCGTGCGGTAGGCATCCTCTCCGTATACACCTTCGTAAACGGCTTTGTTCGAGTCGAGGTTGAGGGTGTTCAGGTTGTGAGCTGCTACCTTGCCCCAAGTTTGTCAGTTGAAGAGTTTGACGAGACCATAGATGCCATAGTTGAGGAGGTACAAGGGACTAAGCCAGTTTTAATAGCTGGCTACTTTAACGCTTGGGCTGTAGAATGGGGCATTCAGCGTACAAACCAAAGAGGCTTCATACTTCTCGAGGCGTTCGCATCACTTGACGTGGTGCTGCTCGATACCGGATTGCAACACACATTCAGTAGTGCAGTAGGTAGCTCCTTTATTGATCTGACCTTCGCTAGTAGTGAGCTTGGTGTTGAGACTGGGTGGATGGTACAAGATATTTAAACGCACAGTGACCACCATGCCATTACATACACGCTAAGTAGACAACATCGTAGCCGAAGGAATAGTAGCGAAAACAGATCTACTTATGAAACAGATTCGCTTGACGAAGACATCTTCAGAGTTATGATGGCCGACATACACCTCGCTGGCACAGCAACCGATATGGCAAGACAAACTACTGACCAAGTCAGGAGAGCTTGCGACGCTTCCATGCTCCTAAGAAGACCAAGCAAAGGACAGCGCAGCCCAGTTTACTGGTGGTCCCAGGAAATCGCAGAAGCACGCAGAGAATGCATTCAAGCTAGAAGAAGATACTACCGCTCAAGAGGTACCGACAGATTCGAATTTCTTCGCGAATCCTACCGTGTTTCCAAAAAATCTTTGAAAAAAGCTATTAATAGGAGCAAGCGCGAGTGCTTTCTGCAGTTATGTGATAAGGCAGAAGCTAGTCCATGGGGAACCGCCTACAAGCTAGTAACAAAAAAGCTGAAGGGGTTTAGACAGCCCACTCCTACGGACCCACACCTGCTTGGTAACGTAGTAAGGACTCTCTTCCCGCCACAACCAGCGATTTTGCCCCTCGATGCAGATGAAGTCGATCTGAATCAAGTAGTGAGGGTAAGCACTGACGAGGTGGTGACAATTTCCAAATCCGTGAAGAACGAAAAGGCACCAGGGCCAGATGGTATTCCTAACCGTGCGTTAAAACTCGCCATCTTAGAGCAACCTCAAACATTTGTCGAGCTCTTCAACGCCTGCCTAAGGGAGGGCATATTTCCAGCTCAGTGGAAGGCCCAGAGACTAGTGCTCATACCAAAAGGCAGTGCCTTCACGGAAGATCTCTCAAGCTACAGACCAATTTTTCTGCTTGATACATTAGGGAAAATCTTTGAGCGACTGTTGTGCAACCGAATTAAATACGCGATTCAAATAGCCGGAGGGCTATCCAATCGTCAGTTCGGGTTTCGGAAACTGCACTCAACGACAGATGCCATAAACCTTGTCACCACAACTGCACAGGAATTTATCGCAGGCACTCGAAGGAAGAATGGTGCAAAACAATATTGCCTTGAAGCAACGCTTGATGTACGCAATGCGTTCAACTCAGCTAACTGGAGCAATATTTTGAAAGCTCTTAAGCCGCGTTCATAGTGGAAGCTGAATCTGGCTAAGCTTTTTCAAGCGATATCAAGACGCTTTTTCTTGCTGTTGCTGTTCATAGTGCGCACTTTTTTTCGCGCTTTTAGTTACTTTTTCTTGCTGTTGTTGTTCATAGTGCGCGCTTTTTGCATTCGCTTGGCTTATGTTTTGTTTTAATTATTTCTTGTAATTTGGAAAGTTAATGCATATTTTGAAGTTCATCACAAAAAATATTCAAAGAATAAATAAATAACAACGAAGATAACGGCGAAATAGCTCAAAAGCAACAAGTGCAGAAAAAAGTTGGAAACCTATCCTCCACAAAGCAACAAATAAAATATTTTGTCTATTTTCTACGCACAAAATAAAGATCAATAACATAAGATCATAAAAAAAAACATGAATTCAAAGGAAATTGAAAACGTGCAACTCACACACATACCAAGAAATGATACAAGAATGAAATAAGCATCTGAAGAAGAAAAAGCGTCGAAAATTAGCGATGCCCACAAAAAATTACCAACAACAAAACGTATCTAACCAACAACACGCATTGAGACAAAGTCGAAATAGCGCACAATTTCATATTTTGCGCATCGCATATGCTGAATTTACTAACAACAAAAGGACATACAAACAACGACATGCAATGCTGGCAGCGCCTGCGATCATGTTGACATTGTTAAAAAGACAAAAACAACAACACGTATCAACCGATAATGCGAAAATAAAACAATTAAATAAAACTAAAGCGCTGGGTATTGCTGCCGAAAAGAACAAAAACAAAATCAGTGCGGCAAAACATAAACAAGAAATAAACAAAAAAACAGCCAAGAAAAGCGTTAAAAAGTATGAAAATAACCTACATCACAAAGCGTACGTACGAAATGAAACAAAAAATCAAAACTGTGTACACAAACGAGATGGAAGAAAAAATGCCAAAAAGTATGCTAAAATAAGCTGAAACCCAAAGCATAAGCACGACATGAAACAAAAAATCAACTCCGTGTGCCTAAATAAGATAGAAGAAAAAAGTATCAAAAAGCCTCAAAAGTGGCGTAACCTTGAATTTAAGCTTGCACTATGAACACTTTGCGCTTTTTCCATGTGATTGTACACAAAGCGTTTTCAGCAGCTGTAAAAAGTTTCAGCTTCACCAAGCTACCTCACGAAAGTTATTGCGAATTATTTCCATGAGAGAGTGCTGCAATATTCAACCAATAGCGGCGCAAGGACGTGCAATGTCACTGGCGGATTCCACAGGGGCCAGTTCTAGGGCCCCTTCTGTGGAACGTCATGTATGATGGTGTTCTAAGGCTCGAGGTACCTACAGGTGTAAAGATCGTCGGATTCGCGGATGATTTAGCGGTTGTTGTAACAGCTAAACACCTAGAAGAAGTAGAGGCCCTTAGTAGTGTTGCTATTAGCACTATCTACGACTGGCTAAAATCAGCTGGGCTTAGTTTAGCGGAACAAAAGACGGAGGCGGTGCTTATAAGTAGCCGTAAAAAGTCCGAAATCGCAGTTATAAACGTGCGCGGGACGGAGGTACACTCAAAACCATTTATTAACTACATCGGTGTGCTAATCGACTCTCGACTCTGTTTCAAACAGCACCTAGAGCATGCACATAGAAAACCAGCCACTTCATGCCTGGCGCATAATATTTCTGATACAAAGTTTGTAGTATCCTGAAAGCTTGATATGTATTTTTTTAGAATTAATAGCAAAAGTAAAAAAAAATTACAAAAACAACAACGTTAAAAGCGAGATTAACCAACACAGTCATAAAATGCAAACCAAAAAGTGACAACATTCAATTCGTACGATAGAAAGAATGCGAGTGTGCACAAGAATAACGGGACAAATTATTTTTTGTTGATTCTGTTAACCAGTTGAGAATGTTTTGAGAAAATTTCGGTCACTCTTTGATTTAATACTAGTAGTTTTTTTGAATGATTTTCTACTAAGGCACGTGGCAAAGCGGTTTGTGAAGAAATTAGAAAGTTAATTGTCAAAAACTTTCTTTTGCACAAAAGTTATTTCGATATTGCATAGACCCATGGATAAGAAAAGTCGGCTGTTCAATACGTCATCAAAAATTATGTGAATATTGCCTCAATTCAGCTACAGCAGCATGGGCGAGGTAATAAATCAAAAGTAAATGATCGAGATATACAAGCATTGGAGGCCATCATTATAGAAAAAAGACGGACTTCAGTGAGAAACTTAGCGAAAATGTGGTCGATTATGATCGAGAGAAGTGTAAGCCGTGAATGGACTCGGAAACATTTGCATAAATTTGCAGTCAACGGTGGTTCTTTCTTTTCCTGCAAAATTCAAAATGAATGCGCTGGTACTCATTTAATCAAAATTCACATAATAAAAGCCATATTTCAATTTATGCAAATTATTCCGAGTTTCCGAGTAAGCCATTCACGGCTTACACGTCTCCCGATCATGTTCGACCACATTTTCACTATGTTTTTCACTGAAGTCCGTTCTATTTCTATTATTATGGCCAGCAATGCTCGCATGTCTTGATCATTTACTTTTGATTTATTACCTCGCCCATGCTGCTGTGGCTCAATTGAGGCGATATTCACATAATTTTTGATGACGTATTGGACTGTTGTCTATGCTAACCCTAAGGGCTATGCAATATCACCATAACTTTAGTGTAAAATAAAGTTTTTAACAATTAACTTTCTTATTTCTTCACAAACCGCTTTGCCACGTGGTATAGTAGAAAATCATTCAAAAAAACTACTGTTATAAAATCAAAGAGTAACCTAATTTTTCTCAAAACATTAAGGATACTACAAACTTTGTATCAGAAATATTGTTTTCGTATTATAAATAAAAGTTGAAAGTGGTAATATTATAAAAAAATGCAGGCGTACGAACTGATTGTTGTCGGGGTAGTAGAGTCGGTGTACAGACTAGGCGCTCTTAGAGTTTGTTGCGCTTTCAGAACAGTGTCTGAGGATGCAGCTCTGGTGCTCGCTAGCTCGATCCCCATCGACCTCTTGGTAGAAGAGGCCCAACCAGGAGCTGTTAGCGAGAGCGCATCCTCTCGTAAAAAACTGCCGCGAGAGCGAAGTATATCCCAGTGGCAGGCACGTTGGGATATGATCGGTGAAGGAACGCTGGACCCATCACCTCATTTTTACCTTTCCGTGTGGTGTGGTAGAAGTCGTGGTTCAGTGAATTTCTACCTCACCCAAATTCTGAGCGGGCACGGTTGCTTTAGAGCAGTGATGCACAGCGTTGGCAGAGCTTCCAACACAGGCGCACCATTTTTGTCTTGGTATGTGTGTATAAAACAAAATTCAACATAATAATTTGCGCATAAGATGCTTACTACGTGAAGATCAAACGCAAACGGATTTAATGCCAGCGTCGCAGAAGCTCGCTAGCTTCGTACACACGACTTGTCTGTGAAAGCCGAGTGGCTCTCCGAAGCTCTTGTGTGCGCCTCTGCTTTAGAGCATACCTGTATAAATTCAAGCATTCACGTGACCCCTATTGCACTCATTGCCCTGGTAGCATAGCAGAAGACACTGCACACGTCCTCTTCGAGTGCCCTAGGTTCAACGAAGCAAGAACTGATGCTTCGGTCCGCCTTGGCGAAGTGGTGACACCCCAAAACTTGATGAACCTCATGTTGAGAAGCGAAACCAACTGGTCCGTGGTAAGCTCTTTGTCCAAACGCATAATCGACGAATTTCGAAGAGTCGAGCGTTTGCAAAATAGTTCAGCGTGAGATAGGAAACTATATTCGATGTTTAGGGTTCTCTCCGACCCAGAGTCAACATCAAGTTAAGGAGAAAATTTAGGCTCTTAACTTGACAATCATGCGACAGACAAAATATTCCTTCAGTTTTCAGCTTAGTGCTATTCCCCCATCCCGCGAAGTTATGCCTTACGGCGGTTCCACGGGATTCATACTGGGTCGAAGATACAATGCGGAGGTTTAGGTTTAGTGCGTAGGAATCGCACACTTCCACCTGCACGGTGGGGCCTATTGAAGGTTCCCCTTTCGCGAATAAAATAAAAACAAAACCCTCGGGCACAGTGTTGCCACCAACAAAATTTTCATATTGTAACTTTTGTACTCAGCTCGTCAGATTCTCGTCGGATCTGTGTAATTTTATAAAACAACAACAACGTAGAAATCTTCGGAAGCCATTTACAACAAATAAGAGATATAATAAGCAATGTGGATGTTTTAAAGTTTATTTAAAAAAAAAAATCAGTTCTTATTTTGATCAAATTTAATTCAAGACATGATATAATAACTTTACCAGGAAGTATTTACAAGTGTTGATTCTCTCAGCTACGAGGAAACGAACTCTTGTTAAAAACAGCTGTGCGTTGTTATATGCGTTGGCCACATTCAGCTATAAGCGACACATCGGGGGGCGCTGTTATCGTATTGAAGAGTCAGAAAAGTTATCTATAAGTTGATGAAATGTCAAGCTTTGTATCAAATACCAATGGAAATTTTACCGACAAATAAAAAATTTTCTATTTTCAAATGCATTTTAATGCGCAACTTCATACTTATGTGCATCAAATTTTGACTTAACAGTTGCCAACTGTTGAGTTCGCTGAATGTGACCTGTGAAAATTAATTGTATGGAATGACGGATTGTGAGCGCTCTCTCAATTGTTATATTTTTCGACAGATGGTTGTTTCCAACAGAAACGTCAACACTACCTTACCTAGTTATTATATCATGATTTCAAAATATTTTTAAGCTCACAAAATAAAAGTAAAAAAAAAATTAAATAATCGTCATTTTTATTTTGTCATTCGTTAAAAAAGTGTTGACACAGATTTTTTCAAACACCAAAGTTGGCAACAATTTTTTATCGTAATGTTTTCATTGCATTCACTTAAAGAAAAATATGCAAAATCGGACGTCGGAAATAGTTTTTCTGAAATCGTAACATTTTGAAGAATTTTGACCATATATCGGATCATCGGATTCAAGACTGAAAATCGTAGCAAATACGATATATCGGACCATATGGCAACACCGCTCGGGCAAATTCAAAAGCTATGCTGTAGAAAAAGACTAGAATTGCAGAAAATATTTGAAACCCTTGAGGTTATACCTCGTTCAACTGTACTTTTCTTGCGCATCAATTGCAATATTGTGTAGTACTGTACATGCTTCAATAATTTGTTGAAGGGGAGACATGACCTTGGCCGTTTTTTAAATCGGTTTTTTTATAATTTTGTATTTTAGTAAATATTCTTAAGATTCTAAGAAAAAAAATTTAAAATTCCTACTGGTTCAAAAGTTACAGCCGGATTAGTAAGAGCGCATTTTTCATTTTCACCTTTTTTTTCTTTGTTCACAAACTTTGAACGCGTTTATCTCGAAACCATGTTTTTCGTACTGGTTGCGGCACTAGCGGGTTCATTTTTTGACGAAATTTTTTTTTTTGTATTTTTTTTAAACTTGATAAGACACGAGCTTTTTTAAATTTTTTCGATTTTTTGTCAATTTTTAAAGTCAATATCACCAAAAATTGAAAAAAAAATTTGTAAAAAGGCTCCTGTCATACGATAATCAATTTTGTTAAGATTTAAAAAAGTCATTTTTTTCCAGATCGGACAATTTTTGCGACTCCCAGCGCTGCAACCCCGTTTTTTTCTCTGCCGCCAGTTTCTAGCTCTATAAAACCATGTTGGAGTGAAAAATATATTTTTTTTAATTTTTTTTTTCTTGAAATTTGATCAATTCTCTACAATAATAAAATTTTGGAAAAATGTTTGTTTCTGACTGAGTTATGAATTTTTAAAAAAGGTCTGTTTTCTCTGCCGCGAATACCCTCCTAAGGGTTCTATTTAACTCGCATTCATAACGCCACACAATGGGTTGAACAGTAACAAAAATGAAGATTAATTCGAAAATTTAAGTTGGTAAATTGAAATAAAATTTTATACCGGGTAACAAAGAATAAAAGTCATCATCACTATCTGTCAAATTGAATGTTCTTTGTAATCTACTTTTTTTCTACACTCTCTGAAAGTTGAATAATTTTTAATAATTGAGCGCGCATTGGAAAAAAGTGAAAAAAGCAATAAAGTGTTTTTATTTCCCAAGTTTTCTTGAACTAAAATATTTTTTTAAATGGATCCATTAACTTCAGGTATTATACTTTATTTTTAAATAACTTTTGTTTAGAAAAATGTCGTCCAAACAATAATAAAATATAAGATTACATCTTTTGTTGATATTTGCATAATAGCGAAATATTTAAGTTTATTTTGATTCTGCAGCTTCAAATAATGCTTAAACGTACACACATTACACACATTACGTACATCATTGTTGTTGTTGTTGTTGTTGTTTTAACTTAGTTAAAGTTTAACTTTGTTAGTTGGTACACGGGAAAACGAATAAATGTTCAAAAAACTTTAAAAACGTTTATTATTTTGGGAACAAGTCGCAACACAGTTTTCATTTCTCTGCGAGAACTTTACGATATATTGAAAAAAGCAGATTCTTAAAAAAATGTGGACGAAATCAGCATCTGAGAATGGACCTAGTCAAACGGATTAATCCATCGAATTTTTATTTTTAAATAAAATAGTTCATAGTTTTTGTACAGATTGTAAGGATCGCTAGGATAAAGTTTATCGAATGGGAACAATATTTTTTTAAAAACTATGACTATGGCTATGATGAAAAAGATTTAATGAAGAAATATTTCTGAATTAAAAAAAAAATTGTATTGTTTATTAAAAACAACTTTAACGATTTTTTACCTTTTTTCTATTAAAGTTTTTCTGAAATTTACCTGTGTTTTATTGGATTTATTAAACCCATTAATGTATGGTTTCATTTGCAACTCACTCATAAACTTCTCGCTTCTAATTCCAAAGTTGCAACGAAAATTCTCTACAGATTCTTTGTTCTTAGCTATAGTTATTCTCGTAAAAAGCAACTTTAATCCGCGAGAAAATTATTCATACATTGTTTCACACTTTCCACTGCTGCCAATTTTTTGTGCAGAAAAAAGTACATATATTGCAGAAACTATTATTTGTTATGATTACGCGTGCATAAAGGCAAAATATAGCTAACAAGCACAACACACGAATTTCAATATTTTTTTCTGTCAAACATATTATCGATATGAAAATTATCAAATCACATGATAAAACTCTGGATATCTTTGATATCCAATGAAATTTCACTGGTAAAGGTACTCTCCAGATAACTTTATTCGCTGGTTAAATATTTAGAGAAACTCTGGATAAGTTCGCTATGCAGAGGTGAACAATAAGAAACTACTGGAATAGTTGGATATATCCACTGGTTAAAGTTATCCAGAGGTGAACAATTTGGCCCTTAAGCGTGCGGTATCGTGAGTCGAAATCACTCACGCGTCCATCTCTAGTTTTATTTTAAAGACACGTTCTAGGAGATGAATCCAGCCTTTGCAAAAAGTTTAATAACACAGTGTGACCGTTAAAAAATTACAAGAACTATTTGTAGAAATTTTCAAAGAGGAACGTTTTCCGAGTTCAACGCACCTAGTGTAACCTCTCAATGTCGTCACAATTTTTTTTTTTTTTAAATTACGTCTTCGAATTTTGTTGTCCGACATTAAATGAAGTTTTGCAGTCATTTGCCTTTTGTGAAATGGAAAAGAAAATCAATTTATATTCATTAGAATTTATGGTAGAATAAGACTGTGCATGGAGCGCATTTGTTTTTCGCGGAACTAACCTGCACTATAAAAGACCTTTGCATTGTATCCAATCACATATACATCGGTTAAGAATTCGCTAAATGTCAGCAATTTTTACGTTTCTTTTTTCAACATAAAACACTGATTCCCATATATATTTTTGCTACAAAAAAAGTGGTCCCATTATGTCATATATTAACCGATTTTGGTCATCTTTATCTCGCTGGAAAGACCATTTAATTGGCAGAATATGTAGCAGAACAGAATTTTGAAAAATAAAAGTTACTTTGGTACGATTTTTAGTTTTTTATTTTTGTGCAAAGTGCTCAGTGGAACAATATAACTATTTCAAATTAAGAATATTGGAATGCATTTAATATTAGAAAAAGTTGTAAGATTATGGTGAAATTTTTTGTCCAGTGATGTGCATATCATGCTATTTTTGTATTTTGGATATAGGTTTTATGCCTTTCTAAGTTGGTACCATGAACATATATTTAAGTACTTTGTCCAAACATTACTTTGGCCCAAATCCTGAATGTGCACGAATGAGTCATTTATCGCCTGAAAGGTGAGTCATATATGCTTGAAAATTTGATTCAATTTCCTGTCCAACGGTATGCATATCATGCCATGTTTATATTTCGGATATAGGTTTTTTGCCTTTCAAAGTTACTTGCATGAACCTGCCTTTTACTACTTTTTCCAAAAATACCTTTTGCCAAAATCCTAACCGTGCACGAATGAGTCACATATCCATGGAAAGGTGCTTCAATTACCTTTCCAACGGTATGCATATTACGCAATGTTTGTATTTCGGATATAGGTTTTTTGCCTTTCCAAGTTAGTTCATGAAATTGTCTTTTACTACTTTTTCCAAAAATTCCTTTGGCCAAAATCCTGACTGTGCACGAATAAGTCATACATCCCTGGAAAGGTGCTTCAATTACCTGTCCAATGGTATGCATAACATGTAATGTTTGTATTTCGGACATAGGTTTTTTACCTTTGCAAGTTAGTTGCATGAACCTGTCGTCTTACTATTTTTTCCAAAAATTCCTTTGGCCAAAATCCTGACTGTGCACGAATTAATCATATATCCTTGGCAAGGTCAAGGTCAAGGCTTCAATTACCTGTCCAATGGTATTCATAACATGCCATGTTTGTATTTCTAAAGAAAGAGTTATATCTAAGTAGTATCTTTTACTACTTTTCCCAAAAATTCCTTTGGCCAAAACCCTAAGTGTGCCCCACAACTACCTGTGTAATGGTATATACAATATACGAACGTAAGTATTTTTTCATTCAAAGTTAATGCAATAAACTAAATATTTAGGAACTTAGGAACCTATCGATATTTTTTAAGTCAATCAAATAAAGTTTGTGCCTATATTTGAAATATAAATATTTCTATATTTTCGGATGGCTTTAATCTGAAGTTTGCACATTTGAATATTGAATTTGTTTTTTTTAAATTTATTTTTTTTTTATTATATATTGCAAGTTAATATGTTTACAAAAAATGTACAAATCAATGTTAAAGTGATTCCCATCGAAAAAGTTAAATTGGTGGAAATGTTTGTTAAATTCATACTTTGCACTAAGTTAAATTCGTTGTTAAAAAAATACGAATTTAACTTTATCCGGATAAAAATATGAGTTTGTGTCTTTGCTTAGATCGCGACGGATTTACGAATTTGCCTTCACGCACTTTCACTGTGGGTTGTATGGGAGTTAGCCGTGTTCGTGGCGGGTGAAACCTATTTTGTGTGCACATTAGAGTGGATCGAAAAAAAAGTTTGAAAAAACCACCCCCATTTTTAAAGTTGACCTCAAGAGGATTCCGAAAACAAAAAAAAATTTTTTTTGGACCACCGGAAAAACAGCCAAAATGGTCTTTTTTGCATAAGCATTACATGTCAGATCTTAAAAAATTATATGTCATTGAAAAGGTCTTTACGAGCACTACAATGTTTTCTTAGAACATTTTTACTTCTGAGGTCATATTCAACTAGTAAGCCCCATTAGCCCGATTTATCACCCTTAATTTTTTTTTTTTTTCTCATATGATTAAATTCCTTCAAATTTGTTTAATTTGTGTTCAAAAAATTATGTTTTAAGTTTCTTTTACAATTTTGTTTATGTTATGTAATTGTTCGTTGACTAAACTTAAAGTAAATTTTTTATAAAAAAAAGGATTATATCAAATATTTGAACTATTATAACTTCTTTGTTTTTAAACTGAATAAATAATTTTTTGAACGCAAATTCAACAAATTTGACGGAGTTTAATTATATGGGAAAAAAAAGAAATTTAAGGAGGAAAAATCGGGCTAATGGGGCTTACTAATTGAATATGACCTCAAAAGTAAAAATGTTCTAATAAGATATTGTATTGCTCGTAAAGCCCTTTTCAACGACATATAATTTTTTAAGATCTGACATGTAATGCTTAAGTTATGCAAAAAATACCATTTTGGCTGTTTTTCCGGTGGTCCAAAAAAAAAAATTTTTTTGTTTTCGGAATCCAATCGAGGTCAACTTTAAAATAGGGGGTTGTTTTTTCAAACTTTTTTTTTTGTATGGAGGCCGACCCACTCTAGTGCACATCTCAGTTTTGATATAAAATCCTCCCATACCAATTTTTATCTCTGTAGGTCATATATGGGCATTTCCGCAGAAAAATCTACCGTGACCAAAAAATTAAAAGTTAAACAACATTTTTTTTACTTGTATTTTTAGAGATATATTCAAAATTAATTTAATTAAATAGTTAAAATTTTTCACATGTTGCGATGGCAAGATATCGGACTACCAAGTTAAAGTTAATGTATTGGTCAGTTTTGTTTATTTCTATGAGCATTTTCTCTTTACAATTTCCATTTCTAAGAGTAATTGTGCAATTGCACTCTTATGCAAAACTTTTGCTACAACAACGAACTGCAAAATAAATGCAAAAGAGCAAACCAATATCAATTAACGGTAATATTTTGATTTGCTTTTAATGATATTCTGAGGTAACGCCAGACAAAAAAGCATTTAGTTTTATTTTTTCTTAGTGCGTGAAATTTTGCATTTTAATAAATTTTAAATAAAGTAAAGTAAATTTTGTAAAAAAATCGTAAAGAAGAAAAACCGTTAATTTTATATTAAATTTGAAAATTCAGTAACGTCACGCCATATTGCTCGAAGATTTCGTTACAGAATTTGGTTGCAGGTATTTTAGTGGAATTTTTTTCCAACTTTTCATGGTCGATGCGGTAGGAGCAGGGGTTGAAATAACACTTATTTGAATTGTAATTTTTTGTTCAAAAATATTTTGTTTTTGAACAGAAACAAAAAAATTATAAAAAACATTTTGTTCTGATTATGAACAAAAGATGTTGGTTTAAAACTTTTTTGATCTTTAAACGATATTTATTTTTTGAACAATATAAATTTTGTTAAAAAATATAAAAATTTTGATTTTAATTTTATTAGGTTTCAAAGAAATTCAGTCTTTATTATTTTTTGTATATTGGGTATACAATAGGCTGGGTTGATTGGTAAACCGATGTTGCTTGGTCGAATTTCGGTTCGGTATGAATAGTTATTAAAGAAAAAAAAAATGGGGGCTAAAGGTGCAGTTTGTCCTATCCCACCATCAATTATGTGAATGTTTTCTTAGGGAATTTTTTTCAAATAATGTTCAACAGCAAAACAAAACATGCCTGAAATGAAATCTTTGAACCTGATTAAGCCTTAAAATGGTCTTACACGTGTACCTTTTTATAAAAAAAATTTAACATAACAAATTCCTATGAAAAAAATTCACAAATTCAAGGCATTTACGTCTTCGAATTTTGTTGTCCGACATGAAATGAAGTTTTGCAGTCATTTGCCTTTTCGGAAATGGACAAGAAAATCCATTTATATTCATTAGAATTTATGGCACAAAATTCAAGGTACAATCTTATCGTTGGTGCGTATATATTTTTGACCATCACGACTGAACGTATCCATCTTTATATATTCACTCCATGTGTTTGTGTGATGCTCCGAAATATTTTATTTTTGTTAAATCCCCCTATTTGGCACAAAATAAGCAAAAAAATATAGAGATTTTCATATCCTCATGAATGCCCAGCTTTTG